>JBAGKO010182402.1:0-16148 GCA_037177275.1 Acacia concinna | reverse complement strand
ATGAATAGTGCTTTTTGACCATATGAACAGTACTTCTTTGAGAGCATCCACGCGCTGATTTCTATGCAATTATGGCTTGGCATTATTTTTCCCTTAAAGAGGAATATGAGAGCTTTCTAACGAACTTGGAACCACTTCATTCCGCATTGTATAGAATTAGTTATGATTTTTCAAAGTTGGTTGAAAATAAGGGTAGGGTGAATAGTAACCCGATAAAGGAAAAATTTTATTCCTTGTTTTCTCAACTTAAAGTCATGGTTCCAAGGGCCATAATGGAGTATGGTAACGCGTTAGAAAGTGGGGTGTGACAGTTATGATTTTTCAAAGTTGGTCAAAAATAAGGGTTGGGTGAATAGTAACCCAAGAAACCAAAATTTTTATTATTTGTTTTCTCAACTTAAAGTCATAACTAATGGTTCCAAGGGACATAATGGAGTATGGTAATGCGTTAGAAAATGGGGTGTGACAATCCCTGCCTCTACTGTTGTTCCCAGGTCATAGGGAAGCTCTTGAATTGCAACATAAGCATTACCATAAGTTGACTCTTGAATTGCAACATTAGAAGCAGCTTATTTTTGCATTTTTAAGTCATCTATAAGTTCTTAATTTCGTTATATGTCTTCCCTAGAAGACTTTGCAATCTTTGACCACCAAATTATACAACATCATAAACTCAACATTTCAATGATAAACGCAACCACCTAATCCATAAACTTAATGATAAATTCAACAGAATTTGCATAGAATGCCACAACTATTCCCCTACTTTTTAGTAGAGATGAAGAATCGAACTCTACTCTTCCACGGATATATTTCCCCTCCTTACATTCTGGCTAAGATAATTTAGCCACCTTAAGTGGTAGCTCCTTCATGTCCTTTTCAAACCTAAAAGAAGACATTAACATATCAGAGAAGTAAACATTGATATTAGGCAAACATTAACACATTTTTATACTGTTCATCAAAGAGGTAAATCTGAAAAAAGACAATTAGATAAACATTAGGTAAACATTAACACATTTTTATAATGTCCATCAGAGAGGTAAACAGTAACATTTTAGCTTAGAGAAGTAAACATTAACATTTTTAACTTAGACCAATCATCATCAGAGAGGTAAACATTAGAGAGATTAACATCACATATGTAAGCATTAGAGAGATTAACATTAACACATTCTTATAATGTTTATCAAAGGTAAACCTGAAAGAAGACCAACAAAGATATTAACATATCAGAGTTAAACATTAACATTTTTTAGCTTAGAGAGGTAAACATTGACATTTTTAGCTATAGAGGTAAACATTTTTAGCTCATCAAAGAGATTACCTGAATGTTTGGCCACCAAGTTCCATCACCCTTCCCCATAGGTAGAGCTATATTGTGATAAAAGAAAATCCTCTTCAAGTGTCAAAGGTCCTTTCCTAAGTATGAGTGCTTGATTATCATCTTAAGACATGAGTGCTTGAATGTCAGTAGACACTTGATTGACTGCGAGTGCTTGATCTTCACTAGACATGATGAGATACAGAGATGAGATAAAATTTCAATGAAATGAGAAAGATATACGAGATACAAACTTAAGAAAGAGATATGAGAAAGATGAATAGAGTTACAAAGTTTGAAAAGAAAGAGATCATTTGAAAAGAAGGGATAGAAAAGTGAATACAATTATAGAGTTTGAATAATGAGAAAGAGTTTGTGTTAAGAAAGAGATATGAGAAGAGATAGAGTTACAGAGTTTGGATAATGAGAAAGAGTTTGACTGAAAAGATGAGGAAGAATTTGAATGAAATAGATATGAGGATAGAATTATAGAAAGTTATACAGTTGTTTGAATGAGGAAGAGATGCAGGGTTAAGTAAGAGATATAGGAAGAGATAGAGTTATTCAAATTGTGGCTGAGAGTCTGAAATGCTAAGATACTAAGTTTGAAATGAGGAAGAAGATGACAAAGTTAGAAATGAGGAAGAATGGCTAAGAATTTGAAATGAGACACATAGATGCAAACATTTGAAATGCTGAGATACAGAGTTGAAATGCTGAGAGTTTAAAAAATGAATGAAATGAGGAAGAGTTTGAAAGATGAATAAAATGAGGAAGAAGACGACTGAGATATGAATGCTACGATACAGAGTTAGTTTTAAATGATCGAATTCAAGGAAGATGACAGAGATGCAGATATTGAATGAAATGAGGAAGAAGATGACTACCCATTTAAATTATCCCTATTTGCAACATTCATATCTCTTCTCTATATCATTTCCCCTTAAGAATGGACTGATACATGAAATGATACCAAACTCCAAATAAAAAGAAGAAGAATTACAGAAAAGAATTATGGAGACCTTTCCTTCAATACATACCCCAATAAACCCTAGGATAGTTGCTTATTATATATGGTTGGGAGCAACAAATGCCTAGCACATCCCATAATAACCTCACCATCCCAAACTTTTTGGATAACAATTTCCAATGTCAAACATCAATTCTCTTATCTAAGGGAAGAAAGGAAATCTAAGGAGAGAAGGGACGAGAAAATCAATTCCAATCGAATAACTTTTTAGGATAATGTCATGCTAGATCAGAGATGAATGTTTCATATAATTTTAATTAGGGTGGTAGGGGTAACAATACACATGTAAATATTTCATACGCGTGTTTGGCACCACTTCGGGGTGCAAAAATACCTATGGATTTTTTGAAAGAGAGTAAAAATGTCATCTCCATCATTTGTTTCTTTTTTGCTTTTATGGGCCCCACATGATGTCCAACATCACAATACTTTGACTAGATCTCAGTCCATATACCTGCTTATATCCACCCCACATAGTTGCAAGTTACATGTTAAAAAAGTTATTGAATGCAAATTAAGTTCAAGGGCATAAGCATCATTGAGGAAGCATCCCTAAGTATCATTATTCATTGATTATCTTCAATCAAGTTTGTGTGTTAGTTCCACCAACAAATTTATGATGATCTAGGGGTAAAAATAGTAATCAAGTCATTTGATGAGGACTTTTTTATCATTAGCTTTAGGATCCACAATCAAAAAGTAACCAAGGATTGCTTATAGGCAAACCTATAATCGTTCTATCTTCTCAATGAGCCTTTTTATTGATTCCTAAGTAATATCAATGCCATGCTAATGAAAATAAGGGAAAATTGATTTTGGGATTTTCAAAATAATAATTAAAAAAATAATTCAATTTACTTAAAATCTTAAAGCTACTGTTTTTTGTCTTTTCAAATAATAAATGGATGAAATATGAATGAAGTGAGTCTCTTGAGAAATTGCTTCAAGGGCTATTTGATCAGACCGAGATTGTCACCTAAATCGGTCTGTCAGAATGATTGCACCAATTATGTAGTATAGGGCAACCAACCATTCTTCTCAAGGATCTCTATTTGAAATTCCTAAGTAACTAATTTGGTAATTTCAGGGGTTTTTGGTGCAAATAAATAAACTAAACTAAAAGAAATATTTTTGGTGTTTTAGGTTTAGAAAAATGGTTTTGTTTGGAAAAGGGTAATATGATGGACTAGTCTCTCGATGATGATCGCTCGGCTATCCTCGCTCTCTCACAAGATATTTGAGAGTTCTAATTCTCCAAGTTCAATTTTAAAAACCTTAAGCAATCGCTTAGGTCCAATGTTTTAATTAACGAAAACTTTCCTAGGATCCTAGGTTAATCAACTTCAATTAAAACATCGTTTTAAGCCCCTTAGAGTGCATGTAGAAAGATGAAGAATGATATCAAATTGTCAATCAACAATCCGAGATAATGCATGTACAGGAAAATCAATCAATTAGACTGACACACATAAAGTCATAAACTTATATATAAATAAATACCAAAATTCATACATCAATCTAATGCAAAATCAACTTAGGTCTTAAGATTACAATCATAACCTTAGAATATCAAAACTCAGCAAAACATCTTAGATCTAGGAGAATTACAAAGAGGTGAAGAGAAAATATCCTAAATTAGCTAAATACTCCCCTGATTATTCCCTTGAGCTCAAGCCTCTCATTCCATCACCGAGAGGCTAAGGGTTTAGCCTCTTATGGCTTCCAATCTCCCACAATCACGTTCGATCTTTGAATCCATGAGAGATTTGTTTGAAGGTTTTGTGAGGGTTACGGTGCTTTAATGGTTGGAATTTGGTGAATTGGATGATTAGGGTTTGGATTAGGGTTAGGAATTAAGGGGAATTGGGAATTTAGGGTTGCAGGTTGTTGTACCGTAAAATCTCATGGATCCAGACTTACATTAATCGCAAGTTAATCCCTCTTTTATAGGCTAATCAAGAGCCCTAATCCAAAACACAATATCTCATATTACGGTCTCAAGTCGTGACCTGGCTTCATGGAAAATCCTCCCAAGCTTGAGTCTGCTTCAAAACGCATAGTTTCACTTTACGGACTCAGGTCGTGACCTTAGGTTGTGAGGTTGTGACTTGAAATGGCAAAGAGCTCAGGTTGCGACCTCATATGACAGACAGCACTTCAGTTGTGACCTAGCTTCCAAAACGCATAGTTTCACTTAATGGTGCCCATGTCGCGACTTCCAACATCCAAGTCATGACCTAAGATGTCATAATACTTCAATTTGTGCTTTGGCCTTCAAGATTTGGTGTCTTCATCCGTGCTCCATCCTGGCTCCAATTTCTCCTTCGTTTGCCTGAAAAAATCATCACAAAAAATGCCTTGCCAAGGCAAGTGAAGAATCATATACAAGAGATAAAATAATCATATTTTTACCCTTAAATTAGCAAAATGCAATGCATGAACCATGTAATCCATAAACTATAAATACAATGCAAATTGAGGATAAATGTACGCAATTTAGTTAGAAATCAACCAAAACAAAACATATAAATATTGTGTCATATCACTCCCCCATACTTGAACCTTTGTACTCTTGGACAAAAACTCGAATCATCCCAAAGAAAACACAAGCACAATCAAGGAAACTAGCATATTCAAAAGGAATTTTAAGACCTAACAATTGACACCCCTTAGGAAAAACAAGAACGATAATGTGCATAATGCAAGTGATCAATCATAAGATATAATTGACCCAAGACGTATGAATACTAGAGATTCACTCAAGGCTAAAAGTGTTTAAACTTTCTCCTCTCATGTTTATGCTCATTCTTCTCTCTTCACTGGGTTCTTTTTCGCTCAATATACAAATAGCAAGCATTCTACCATAGGCTTGTAATAACCCTAGATCTCCACTATGTTAGTGCTCATGTCCAGAATCAAGAGGGCTTTAATGGGTGATAATGATGGAATAAGGCCACATGGAATTGATGATGATTTTGACAATAAATTTGGCATGCATACAAATCCACAATAACTATAGTACTCTTCCTAAAAAGTGTTCAATTGTGCTTTAATGTAATATTTTGAATGAATGCCTTTTTTTTCTATTTATTATTATGTTTCATAGCAATCTTGAGCTATTTTAGGTCCCCTTTTTATGCGACCCTTCACTTCTGTGGTGCAGCACCGGTTACTCAATTATCTCAACAAGTAACTCAATAGGCCTTTGGCCCAACTCAAAACTTTCTCTTCAACTCAACTGTTTGACATGAGTGCCAACATTATATGAAATGAGATACTTTGTAACTTGTCACAATATTTAATAAAAGAAAATGAAGGTTCAAAGGGCTAAATAAAAGGAAAATGTATATGGCTTGTGTTTGGGTAAAAAGGATGTAAAAACAAATGCCTCTATCATATTCCAAATCACAAACACACATGGAATTTTGACCAAGAGTCAAGACAAGATCTAGAGCATGTAAACCACTAAATATACACTCAAATTATGGATTTATCCTTCCAACAAGGGTTCTCATCTCTTATGTTCATACACCAAGTTTCAATTAGCAAGAATTGATCATAAGCATTAGGTCACTTATCATACAAGTCAAACCATAAGGTGAAGATCAAAATGATCAAAAGAAACACTAAAGAACATTTTAGAATCCCTAAAGTACTCATAGAATCCTAGGGGATCCATTGTCTAAGTCTAGAACTACAAAACGCAAGAGTGGTATGGTTTTTAAGAGAAGATGAGGTGTAAAAGTTTTCAAAAGATGTACATGTAGATTAGAAAACAAGTTCCTTCCATTCAGTATTGCCTAAGGCAAAGGTAAGGAACAATTCATGAAAAAGTGTTCAAGTCGCGACTTGAAAGAATCCACGTCACGACTTGGATTGGCAGAAACATCCAAGTATGAGTAGTATTGAGGTCCCGACTACAAATAAATGAGGTCGCGACTACAAATAAATGAGGTCGTGACCTAAACTGGCAGAAGGCTACTTTGCTTAACCACGAGGCTCAGGTTGCAACTCGAAAGCAGGGAAGTCACGACATGGACTTCCAGAAACTACCTAGCACGTGTTTTAACAGAATTTATGACACAACTTTCTCTAACAAGTTAAACACATTTGAAGTTTATCAAATGTATAGCAATTCACCATCCCAAAATCAATTCAAAACTTAAAAATGATGATGAAAGATTGGACTGTGAAGAAAATTTTGCTATTTTTGAAAAATTTTCACCATATTGTAACACATAAAATGGAGCCTAATATGAACCATCCCTCACCATATTGCAACAATAGGGAAGACTTAAAGAAAAACAAAAACATAAAATGGAAGAAATTAAAAATAGAAAAATAAGGAAAAACAAATGCAGAGCCAAGTCAAGCATGTAGTACTTAGGTTTTCTACTAAAATGTCTCTCCCCCACACTTGTTTAATGCAATCAATTCATGGAAGGATTAACAATGCAATTCACCAAGTAAAGTGAAGGAAAGAGACAACCTTAGCAAGAAATTTCTTCAAACGCTTGTTGTCACACCTTACATAAAGACCATCTTTAGGTCACTTATTGTCCATTAGAGTTGTGCCATAATGCGGATAACGTAGAAATTAAAAATTTTGTTTCCAATGGTACTATTTATTTCCTTATAGATTTATGGTCAAATGTTGGTAGTTCATAACTAAACATAGAAATATTGAAATAACTTTTTCCCAAGTTCTACTAAAAGAGTCATTTAAAAGATTCTATAGGGAAAATAATTCCATACATCACTAGCTTACACATAAATTCTAAATAAGTCCTCTAGCATAAAACATAATTCATCATTAATTTATTACAATATCCAGCAAGCCTTCTTAACATACATATAATAATTAAACGGTTTTCATCCTTAGACTTCTTTTCCGTTCCTCCTTGATGATTTAGTCCCTAGTTCATGGTTATTATTGGGGGGGGTGAGATTCTTGTGAATCACAATAGCAAGTTAACATAATACTAATATCAAAACAAGCAAGCAACTATGTGATAAGCAATAAACTAACATGGGAGCTTACATGCTTTGTATGGCCTATGACATCATCATCTTAATGCACCTAAAAAGAAACATAAGCTATAGCATTTACATGTTAAACGTGCAACATAACATAGTCATCATTATCATGACAACAAACAAAGCAAGACATTAGCTCAAACATACATGTGCATCATCACAGAAAAATGTAAGCAAGTATTGATAATAGAAATCATGTAACTTTACTACTTGAACCTTAGCTTTAACCTTCTCCTTTGGCTTTTCAAACTTCTGCCTTCTAAGGATCTCTTCCACAAATTTCAACCCCTAATCAAGCCAATAAGGTATAAACAACCAATAAGAACTAAACACTTAAATTGACTTGCTGGAATTTTCACTGATTCTGACCATATCTTCCAAAAATCACATCTTTTATTCTAGACATCCATTTTCTATGATCTTAGACTCATTTTAAATCTTAGAATGTCTACTACTTACCTACCAAGTTTCATAAGAAATGAAATTGGTTTGCTCTGTCAAAACATTACATGAAGTCCTACTGTCAGATTTCTTCCCTAACAGACATATGCAACTTGTAAAAATAAGAATTAAATCCACAAAATTCCAAATGACATGTTTCTAAGCCCATTATCAAGTTTCATATGTCTATTACTTACTCCTAAAATTTCATGGCCATCCATGATCATTTGGATATATTTTCGAGAGTATCATTTTCGGCAGACAGAACACACATTCCATAATATATCCTGAACTTACAAAAATCATATATCAGCCTACAAAATTCTAAATGACTTGGGTACAAACTTATTTTAAAACTATATATGTCTAGTAATTACTCATAAAATTTCATAAGAATCCAAGGTCATGTGCATATGTTTTCGAAACAATTTTGTTCGGCCATCAGGATTTTACTCCATAATTTAGTTTCAACTTTCATAAATCATAACTTCCAATTGATAAAGCCAAATTGCACAAAATAGGACTCATTTAAAAGCTTATTAAGTCTTCTACATCTCTGTAAATTTTTAAGGAAAACGGAGATCTTTTTCCCTATCAAATTATCACACGAAATAGGACAACTATTCTGGACCAACAACACAAACTCTCAACACTGCACCTATTTTCTTTATCTCTATTTTTCTTTTCCAGAATTCATCACCCAAACCAGCGCATATATGAACTCTGATTTAGCACGCAAACATATATACATACATATATATATTTTCCCATTATCATTATCCTCTTCTCCAAACCAGAACTGAAAAATTGAAGGGAAGGGAGATTCCAACTCACCTATTGTCTCAGCAATTACAAGATACTCTTCCTAGATTGCAGCTTCCTCTTTCCCTCTCAACAGCAACCCAGCTGCAGCACCGAAAAATGAATGGGAGAAATGGAGAATGCCGAATGGAACTCTCCTACTTGGTCTCGGCAACAAGGAAAAAAGACTGTGCAAAGTACTCCCTTGGTTTGCTCTTCTCTAATCTCCGTGGAAAAAGTGAATGGCAAATGAATAATGAAAATGAATGCATAAGAGCTGATGGTTACTGTACTTTATTGGCCAATTGAACAATAGTAACCGATGGGAATTCAATTGGTTTGTGCAGTTTTTTCCTTCCTTGAAAACCGAAGCTTCTTTATTCCTTTTTCTCCGTGGAAGCAAACTGAAAACTTGATCAAATGAGGTGGCTAATATATATATTATGTGTTGACCAAAACTTTTGTCATTTCTCTCTCTTTGGAACACATGAAATACATAGGAAAAGAATAATAAAGTAAAATATGAATAAATGGGGATAAAATTGTGACTTACCAGATAAATTTTCAGTAAAGTCAGTATATCAACTATTTTAGAAAATTCCAATCTAACTGTCATTAGACTTCAAATATTCCAAGGGTACTCCCCAATTTTCCTTAATCATTATTTCCAATGTTTACTATTATTTCTAGAATTTCTCCGAATTTGAGCTCTTACCGATAAAATTTCGGATAGAAAATCCTATAAATTACTCTCCATATCTTTTTGAACTGGAAATAATTTCATAACTCATTAAAAATCTTGGTCTAATATTCCCTTCATTTAAATCACTTTTTGAAGGCCTTTGGATATTTTCCATATTTAATTCTAACTAATTATTCCTTTTTAATTAGCTAGAAATTCCTGTGAGGATTGGAAAATTCATCTTAATTTATTTTCCACCATCCTTCATCATCTGGGTCTCATTTGCTTATAATCATATAAATCTTTAATTAATCTCATAAATTATCCCAAAAATGCACATAAAATAATAAGATTTTTTATCTTATTATAACTTAAAGAGTTTTCCCCAAAAATTGGGATGTTTTATCAATCGTCTTTTGAATAAATTGCACCTATGGCCATCGATCAACTCCTCTATTTTCTAAAGCTCTCCAATGAATCAATCTTTCGCATATCAGAATTTAGGAGCAATGAATCTATATCAACTCTAAGTTTGCGACATCGGCTGGATCTCTAATTCAACCTCTAATTCTTGCTGAAAGTCTGCCACTTCTTCCACCAATAGCATTTGCTCTTTTGTCGCTTCTTCCCATACCTAAACCACCATTCTTAGATTTGAAACTAACCCATTAACTTACCCTATACCATGAAATCACTAACACACACACCCAAATGAACCACTCACACAGGCCCAACTGATGTTGGAAGAATGATGCCGACGTTGTGGGAAGGGTCAAACCCTAGCAAAGCCCCCCTTAGGTGGCTCCACTACCCTTGCCACTCCTAATTCATGATCATATCAAGAACTCTAAATTATAATTACTTCTCAAATAATTATTTAAATCTACTTAACATGTAATTCAATTCAATAGCACAAGTATTTGGTTAAATGTAACATACCAATTTTTAATGAATTAATTAAATAATTAATATAGAAACTTAACAGGAGTTTAGAATGTTTAGAGAATTCAATTTTATGTATTTAGTATTAACAATAATAAAAGAAATTTTTTTTAGGTAAGTTATATTTTTTTAAAAATATAATCCAAGTCAAAATTTTCTAGAAAAGGGGAAAATAATATTGTTGGGATTGGATAAATAAAGATTCCTAAAGTCGATTTAAATATTTGAAAAGATATTTTATGTATAGTGGATTTGATAAGGAAAAATTTAGACTATGATGTATTATAGGAGATAATTCAAAGATTTATAAGATCGTGATATTAAATTTAAGATTTAGGAATATTAAAGTTACTTATATTATAATAACAATAAAAATGTGTATAAGTGCATGTGTGTGTGACGCATGGAGTGAATTTTGTTAAAAAAAAGAAAAAGAAAAAGAAAAAGAAAGAAAGGGCCGTGATCCATTTGATTTTAAACTTTAAAAAAAAAAGAAAAAGAAAAAGGAGGGTCATGTCCAACCCTTCATTTATCTAATTCGGTAACAGCTGATGCACCGAATTGCTTCATCTCTTGCACTGCGACACATTAGTTCAGATTATGGTTGTTCTTTGAAGATCAATAAGATAATAAAAATTACTTCTTCCCATAAAACTTTCTTAATGAAAGTTATTCTACTTATTTTTTCTCTTTCTAAACATAGTAATTTTATATAGATTAGAGAATAGTTTATGATTAAGGTTTTGGATAAGTTTTGTTTTATCAATAGATGTCCATATTATTATAGAGGAATGTCAATGACTAGTTTTAATCGGTTTAGTTTTTCTATTTGGTTTTTGTAAGATTTTATCTTATTTTTTTGTATAAAAACATATTATAAATAATTTCATACAAGATATTTTTACCTATTAATTGTGGGTCAAATAGTTTACTTGAGTTATTTGGGGTTATTAGTGAAGTTTTAATTGGCTTAAATTGATGGATAAAGTGAAGATTTGTAATTTAGCAATTTTATACTGGAAGCCATAAATCTTAAATTAGGAATTTTGTACAATTGAATGAAATTGGTCATGCTTAATGTCCTAAATGAGTTGTTTAGGTTATGAAAAATATATAAATGAATGTTAAAATGTTTAATTGGGATTTTTAGTATGAAAGTATAATCTTTAGTTAATTTGTTATTGAATTAAGTTGATAGTTTTAATAACTCAGAGTTATTAATGTGTATTAATTGATTGTGATAGATTGATTTGTGACTTGTTGTTGAGTTTGGAACTTGGATTCTATTGGTAATTTTGCTTTAGTGATAGGTAATCACTTTCCTCTTGTTGTGCATGCTTGTGACATGTTTGTGAATAGTTTAAATATATATATAACATAAATTTGCAATTGATTTGTGATAGGTGTTGGGAAGTTATTTTATTGTTAAAATTGTCTTATAGGACTTATTTTATTGTATATGAATTTAATTTTAATTTATGATATTGAAAATTCTATTGTAAATTGATAATGGAATGTGATTATTTATGATGATTATATCTGTTGAGTATAATTATACCTCATGAGTAATTGATATGAGAGGGGGTGACGAATGTGGATCTTGATGGGATGTTATTCTTAGAGGAAATAAGGTAGTGGACTTCCAGGTGTACACTGGTTAGTCCTTTGGCCTATTGTATTTAATAGGGCATTGACACCTCACTGATATATTAGGAAAACCCATGGTCCAGTCTTCTGCTCTGTGGATTTTGGCCGGTCCATATCACTTGATTGGTGAGCTTGTTGAATTGAACTATACTAGTCACATGGGTGAGTACTAGCCCATGGGTTTAGTCAGAAGAAATAAGACGAGAGGTAATAAGGAAGATTAGAGAGTGATTTGTTAAATATTGATAATTGTGCACCTAAGTGATAAATTTGAGTTTGAAACTGAGTTTATGATGTTGTAAATTGATATGCATGGCTTATTTAATATTTTAGATGTTATTGTCCCACTTGACACTTTACATGCACTTACTCGTATACCCAATGAGATGGTTTATTGGTTACTAAGACATTATCTCACCCCATCAATTTAACATTTTTTAGGTAATAATTCTCGTGGTGGTCTAATAGGGGAGACTCTGGAAAATTAAGCTACTTCTTCTAAAAGTAGTTCTTCCATTCTTTTAGTTTATGTTGGATTATTTTATATTGTCATGTTATGACTCATTTGCATATTTTAATGAATTACTTTTAAGACTTGACATATTGATTTCATATATTTAATTTTCTATTATTGAGTTACTTTATGATGTTTTAAACAGCTTTGAGGCCTTAAGATTGTATTTCAAAACTTATGGATTCTTATTTTAATATGATTTGGATTTGATAAGGATATTTGTTTTTCGCTTTAAAAAGTCTAAAGCCTAATTATGTGCTTGAATTTTAATAATAAAAAGAGGTTTTGTTCTTTTAACCATAATAATCTTTTTGAAAAATTTAGCTTTAAACTTTTCTATCATGATTAACTTAATTGTTTAATAATAATAATATAATTATGATTAAATTATCATTTGAATGATTATTTAATTAATAAATGAGTTAATTATTCTATTAAGAAAAATGTAGGTTTTTACATTAAACATTCATCGCAAACAAACTATTGTGATTCAGATTTATATTTTATGATTTGAGGTTCCTCATCTATATTTTTTTGTTCCTCTTTTAATTGATTTATGTTGCAGGACCATATTCTTGTCTGTTCCTACCTACCATCATCTTCATAATCGTTTTTGCATAACCAACCAACATTTACCGATATGAATAAATTGTTAGGTTCCTTTTTTGGTACATAAATTTTAAGTAGGGGTTGCGCTCACCAGTGGTCAAGGGCAAGGCATATGCTCGATCACTTACAACCCAATTGTCTGTCAGTTATGGACTACCATTTGTGTAACTTTAGTGTGCTTAGGTCATTGGCTGGGGTAGAGCGTTAGCCATTTGAGAATTAGCTCTAAATTATGTGCTTTACCCAAGTATTGGATACCTCCCTCGATGGCGCAACTATGTTAGAAATCAAACTTGTTTCCTTCAGTCAGCTTGTCCAAGAACTCACAGGCATAGAGTGGTTCCTTTTTTTTTATTTGGTCAAGTGTTCCAAGGTTTTCCCCTCTCCTAACTAGTGGACTTCCTATAAGTGTCCTTAACTAACAACCTGTTAATAATTATTATGTTCCTTTATATATGACCAACAAGCCAGACTTGAGCAGCAGAATCTTCTATCCACACATTTGAAACTAGACAATATGCCCCTTATCTTATGAACAAGTGCAATTCTTCTATGAACAAGTGTGCAATTCTTTATGAGCAAGTGAAATCCTTCTAATGCAATTTTGACAACTAGAAATTATTGTGTTATTCATTAGAAGATTATACTTGTTCACGAAGAGTTGTACACTTGTTTATAGGAGAATTTTACTTGTTCATAAGATAACGACATTATTGTCTTTTTACCTGAAAAACTTATTTTCATGTTGATCCATAGGCTTTGACTGAAATTTCAAAATATTTTGGGTTTTGACTGAAATTAATTTGCTTCCTTAATCTTTAATTGAAATTCTCCAAAACAAAAATTACGTAAGTGCTGGAAAAAGACTAGAATTATTAGAGGAAATTGAAATAGATGACAACATTAATAATAATAATAATAATAAAAGGGAAAAATTGCAATTAGGTCCCAATTAGGGAATTTAATTGTAATTAGGTCCCACGAAACCACCAAATTGCAATTAGCTCCCAAGGAGCTTTGGTGCAATTAATTCTAAAAGTAAAAAGATAGAAATGCCCTTTTCAATTAAAATTGAATACACCAATTTTGAAGATTATGTAGTGTACATCTTTAATAAAAAATATCTCTTTCTGAAAAATGTGAAAATCGTTTGATGATTGACGATGATTTTTTAATTTTTAGGTTTATAAGATAAGGTTTATTTTTATATAATAGAGAACAGATATGCCTTTTCCCCTTTAAAATTAATTGCACCTAAGTCCCTTAAAAACTTAATGCAATTTGGTGATTTTGTGGGACCTGATTACAATTAAATTTGCTAATTAGGACCTAATTGCAATTTTTTCTAATAAAAAAAGGCATCTTTACCAATGACTAAAAGTTATGTAGGCTTTACGATTTCAAGTTATGAAATTGAATACGGATTATGTCTATACTGCTATTGACTGAGAACAATGGGTTGATTCACCCAAAGAAAAGTTGATATTAGACATTTTAAGAATAAGTAACTAGGTCTTACTCCTCAATTTTTTTAGGATAGCAATCACTACCATAGAATCATATATATATGACGCTCTAGATAACCACCACCATTTATAGAAAGGTAGAATTTGAATCGACACTTCATCTTATGACGGTTATTTCAAAAAATGTCATATATATTTAAAAAAATATGACGGGTTTTTAAAAAATTGACATATATGTGTTATTTTTTGAAAACAAATTGAAAAAATATATATGCCAGTTGGTTTATAAAAACCGTCATATGTAGACTGTATATGAACAACTGCCATACATATTATATGTGACAATTCATTTGAAATAATGGTCATATATACATTTTTAAAACATAAAATTTGAATACTATTTTTATGATTTCAAACTTCATTCCTCTTTGTCATAGTACATAAGGTTGAGCACAAAATAGACTAGACTGAGTTTAGTCTCAACCCAAGGTGTGGTCTGGACAATACCTCGAGTTGGATAAGGTAGCTTGAGGTCCAGTTTAGTCTAGCACTAGCCTGTGCTCAAGCTGGACCAAACTCGTCCAATGGATCGCCTGGACCAGTCCATGGGGTCTGATCTGATACAATATTTATATGGTTTTTTGGGATATTTTAGGTCTTAATTGCACACATTTACCCACATTATGCATGGTAATTAGAGTTTCATGAATTGTATGTTCATACTTTGCATTTTCCTAAATTATAGGTAAAATAGAATTATTTTATATTATGTATGTAATCCTTCACTTGCCTTGGCAAATGTGTTATGTTGTTATGTTTTCAGGCAAGCAAAGGAGAACATGAAGCCCAAATTGGAGCCAGAATGGAGCGGATGGAGAAATTAGAGCTTGAAGGCCCAAACACATGGAGTAAGATGATCTGCCTGCTGAGGTCACGACGTGAACAAGTGTAGGTCGCGACCTGAAAAGATTTAATGAAACAGTGCATTTTGGATCAAAGTCGAGCTTAAAGGAATTTCCTGAGTCCAGGTCGCAACGTGGACAATAGTAGGTCACGACATGAGTTTGTAATCTGCACAGACATGATTTTAGATGAAGATTGCGATTTGGAGAAGATAGATTTTCAAATTAAGATAGAAATCTCCAAAGATAAGATTCGTAATTAGTATCTATATACAGGGGATCAACCTACGCTTAGGGAAGAGGCTGGAAGAGGCCGAAAGGTCCGGATCCGTGAGATTTCACAGTACAGTACCTCGAAACCCTAATTCCCAAATTTCCCAAAATTCCAAACCCTAACCATCAACCACCAAATTCCACCCATTCTCTCATGGATCTGAAGATTGAACGTAATAGTTGGAGATCTGAAGCCATGAGAGGTTAAACCCTAGTCTCTCGGTGATGGAAGCAAGGTTGGAGTTTACGTAATAACTAGTGGAGTAGAATTTCTATTTAGATTTCTGAATTCTCATCATCTTTGTGATTCTCCTAGATCTAGGAAGTTTTATTTGGATTTGAGAATTTGTTTACGATTGTAACTGAGATCTTGATCTGACACGATATTAACATGGTTTTCTTTAGTGTTTTCCTACTAAATTGCACACTTTTACCCTCATTATGCATTGTAATTAGAGTTTTTGGATTACATGGTTCATA
>JBAGKO010182303.1:0-16162 GCA_037177275.1 Acacia concinna | reverse complement strand
TTGGGGAAAATTAATTTATTCTCAATTATTTTGCAATTTATGATTTTACCCTTACATTTATGAAATTTCAAATTTCGAGACAGAATTTTCACCAAACTTTGAAAATTCATATATAATGATCTAGATGTCCAGTTAAGATGATTCCAAAGGCTACGTGACCCTTAGCTAGCCTATTTTCAAGGAAAAATAATTCCTTTCCTCAATTGGAATAAAAAATTTCCCAGGAAATTCATGTTTGTACATTGCTCCAGAAACTAGAGAATTTCATTGGGTAAAATTCAAAAATCCATATCTCTTAACATATACATCCAAATCATACAATTACATATCAAATTAAAGCTTGACAAGTCTAATTCTATACTAGAAAATTTCATAATTTTTGGACATCATTAACTTAGATAAAAGTTATGTGTAACAAGACTGCCACCATTCCTTTTCCAGAAATCAATCAGAACTTACTTGGACCCTAATTCTTAAACCAAAATCCATCATTTTATTCTCCTAACTTAATATTTACAAAGTCTACAATTTCAAAATTTGGGATATTACATACATGATTACAGTGTCTCAAGAGTGTGAAATTTAACTAAACAACACTAGCCAAAACAAAATCTTCAGTTGCACTTGATCTGCTACTAGTATCCCGCATCTATGCTCTTGCATCAGGAACTTTCACCTCTAGCTGGGTAAAATTAGATATTCATGGAAGAGGGTGAGATTCAAAGAATCTCAATAGTAATATACATTTGATCATATAATAAACATGTAATGCATCATCATAATGCAACATAATGTCTATACCATTACATCTCATATCAATCCCTTAGCCTTGCCTAGCTAGGTAGAATGCACTTCTTATACATATGATCGGTGTATCTCACCTCATCTGAGTCCTACATGGGCTAGTGGTACTTATGCTTTTCCCACTAGTGAACTTGTGCTTACCCACTCCATAGTTAGATATGCAATAGACAATTCATATCACAAAACATGGTAGCATATAAATAATCACATAAAGTATGAAGGTTAGAGCTACTACCTGACATCTTTTCCCTCGCTTGATGTCCTATCGCCTCTACAATTTTACTTGGGCAAATATCAAAGCCTACAATTCCAAATTTACCATAATGAGTCATTGGTCCTTAAATACTCAAAACCCAAGTGCATCTAGAGCTTTGTAATTGATTTCCCTTACCTAAAACTTCTATTTACGAAATTACCCTCAGGGTACCGGTCTCTTTCCTTTCATACCCAGTATAATTCCGTCTTTCCAAAAATCATGACTCAGCCTTCCCCCTACATAATTTCTCATGTAAAATCCATTTTTAACATTAGATTGGGAAAATTTGATGTCAAATTACCATACTACCGTTGGCAATCCCAATTAGGGTTTTTAAACCCATTTTTATCATTTTGCCTTCTTGGGCTTTTCGGATTTTAAGGTCTTCATAAAACCTACCTAATTTTCCCTTCTGAACACAATGGAACCATTAGATTGATCAAATTCCATCTCTAAACCTCATTTCTATAGGCTGGCCAAAATTTACCCTTCACAATAAAAAATTGTGATTTTTCCAAAATCAACCGATTAAACTTACTCCTTTTCGTCTATTGTTTAATAATTTATACACTAACGACACATGATTTAGAGGAAATTTGGGCAGCATAACTCCTAGGATTCAACATTTCCCATTTTCAAAACTCAAGCTAATACAACCACAGTTCAACCCACAAAACCAGTCACAGAAGTAATCTTAAGCCAAAAGAACTAAAGTTGTGGAAGTTACCTTTAATTTTATCCACTTTCTCTCTTTAGACTACACACCCTCTCTCTCTTTTTCCCTTTGCTTTGTCTTCAAATCACCAAATTAATTGGGGGAACTGGTTAGGAGTGGTCCTAAGTACCGAAAACTATGAGAAATCAAAGGTTTACGGTAATTACTTTAAGAATCGAAACTTTGGAACCTTAGGTGACTTGAGCTGCTCCTTCTCTCTCTCTCTCTCTCTCTTTCTATGGTTCAGGTCATGATATGGCTGCTAGGGAGGTTGAAGAAGCCTTAAAAATCAGATTGGGTTAGAATTTACCATTTTGCCCTTACATTTTTACAATTTCAGGTTTATGGATAAAATTTTCACCCAACTTTGAAAATTCATGAGTAATTGCACACATATCCAATTGAAGTGATTCCAAAGCCAAAATATGTCTTATTGAGTATAATTTTAGGAAAAATAATTTCTTTGCTCAATTGGAATCATAAAAGTTGCAAAAAATTCACTTTTAAACACTGCTCTAGAAACTGGCGAATTTCATTGGGCAAGTTTCAAAAATTCATATAAAAAATTCATATCTCTTATCATAGAAATCCAATCAATTTGGTTGACTATCAATTTAAATTTGATCCTATAAAATATCATGATCTTTAGAAATCATGTGGTCATCCAAAATCTTACAACAACATGACTACCTTCATAGAACTTTTGTGGAAATTCTCTCAAAATTCTATATTTATTGATATAATTATTTACTAAATTTTCATGTAGGAATTTTGGGTTATTATGTAGGAAACCTCAAGGTTGCTAAAAATGTACTCAAGCAAAACATAACCTCGAGGTTTCAGTACAAACTAAAGTAAAGTAGTGAGAAACAAAAGTCTCTAAGGCAAAAACTTGAGGAAAGGAAGGTAAACTCGAGCACCAAATACTTAATATATGGAAAGAAATCAAATGATACAACAAGTTTTAGTTTGAATATGAGGTAGAAGGGTCAGCAAATCTCGAGGAAGTGGTAGAACCTCAAGGTTGCATGTTCAGTATTATTTTCAAAACATGTCCCTTAAAACCTCAAGGTTTTTCTTATAAGCTCGAGGTTACAGTCTTTGTCTTATTACAAAAAAATGACAAAGCCTCGAGACCTCAAGGTTTCCTCTACGACCTCGAGGTTATGAGTTAGAGCAAATAAAAGGACATATTTTTTGAACTTCAAAAATTAAACCCATCCACTTGAGTTTCTCTTAATCGACCCAATGATACACTTTATCTCTTCTAAAATATTACTCCCTCTTTGCAATTTTTTCAAATACCAAAGCCCCATTTCATTCCCATCTTACTCTCATCCTCTGACTCACATCATCTAATACTCTCATCTCTCAATATCTCATATTTTTGGCACTTTGAATCATCTAAGCAGAAAATGGCTCATACAAAAACATCTCCCTTCCATTCTCATGAAGAATTGGGTGACTTTGTTGATAAAGAAAAGGAGAAGGGTTTTGAATCATCAAATAAGGTTGTAGTGGCACCAAGGAAGAAAAGGCTCTAAAATCAAAGAAGAAAAAGAACCCTCTGGTGAAGAAATTCAAGCCAAATGTCTAATAGAAGTTACCTCCTACTAAGGTGGCTCTCAAAGAAAGGGAGTGGTGATTCATGAGCCTCTGGTCACTTAGTTGAAGATGACTCCAAAAAAACAAGTTTAAGGAAAAGGGAAGGTCATTGTGTCACCTTCTTTGAGTTCTACAGAGAGTTCTCCATCATCTCTACTCTTCATAGACCTCAAAAGGATGACTTAGACAAATTGGTGAAGAAGATCATGATCAACATGCTAGATGAGACAATCTGGACTAGTCAAGGTAGTAGGTCTATCATCAGTATATGTTTCTTTAGTCCAAGAAGAAAAGGAGGTTACATGACATGTACGTGAAGGATTTCAAGGAGAAACATCCACAGCATGCCATATTTGGATCTCAATCATTTATGGTTGACTTCTCAACTTCATTTATCTAATTACTTTGATAATTACTTGCCATGGTTATCTGTGAATTTTCCATACTCACCAAGAGTTGTATGACATTTCTATTCGAGTATGGAAATTCAACCAAGGCTAGAAAAACCTCAAAAAGGTATTGAAGAATAGGAATAAGAGGAGAAGGAAGAAGAAATGAAAGCCACAGTGAGAGGACATAAGTTTCTTATATTGGCATCTCATATAAACTAGTGGCTTGGGATTTAGCAACCTCCTGTTTATTGAGAACCTGCTCTTTTAGATGCTTTGGCATTTAGGATTCTCAGACTTGGAATTCCTATTAGACCATTAACCTTTCTTCTTATGGAGATTAGTGATTTCCATAGGATCATATGGTATGTATTCTCCATGATAAATATTTATAAATTTGGGAATTGGTCTTGTATAACTAAAGGGAATACAACCCTTCCATTGGTGATTAAAAAAGAGAAAAGAAACTTGGGAAATTTTTAACATTCTGAGATCTGGAGGTATCACACATCTAGTAGGCCAACCACTTGGATCCTATTTTCATATATTGTGTCTTTGATTCTATGCGTAAACAAGATTTGGTATCTTGACAGTGGAGACAAGATTGGGAGACGTGATCGATTTGATAGTTCCCATATCACTAACGTGGGAATTGATTTGCCTCTTCCTAGTCCTCAACCTATTTATTCAATGAAGTGAAAGAATACTCCTTCACTGTCTTAGTCTCATCTATATTTTGTCCCTCAACCATCTTCTCAAGTACTAGATGATGAGACTCAATCCTCTGCACCTTTACCTCAACCTCAAGATTTGGAGTCATCTTTATTACCATCTCTCTAGGATCTTATCATAGATACCATTCAGGCTGAATTTACATCATTGCATGCTCAATTTACTACTATGAGGATCGAATAAGATGAGTGGCATGCAATATTAGTCTAGAAGGTGAATGAGTAGAGTCAATCTTTGGCAACAATATTTGCAGCATTGATGTTGTTTGCCAACTCTATAGATAGTATTTATGGTACTAGATTAAGAGCCACCTACCAAATTCCTACCCCATCACCCATACTAGTCACTCTATTACCAAAAGATGTCGTTCCCTTTCCCCTTTAGAGACTAAGCCTATAGTTACCCCAAGTCCTTTGCCCAATCGTTGAGTCTCTTTATTGTTCTTTATGGTTCTTACTAGTATTTATGGATTTATGTTACTATTTATCAACATCTTATTTTGTTCTAACCCATAGTGATATTTAAGTTAAACTTTACTAAATCATATATGATTTAATGTTCATCGTTAATTGTTTGTTCACCTCTAATTTTGACTTCCAAATGACAAAGTTTTGTTATCATCAAAAATGGGGAGACTATTATATATCCTTTTTTTATGATAACTAAACTTAGAAAGTATTTAAGAATGTAAGGTTTGAGAAATACTCTAAGTAAAGGTAATTTAAGTTTGTTACTTAAGTTACACTTAGCTAGAGGTAAAGAATATCATAGACTAAGAAAGGCTACTTGAGAGATCAAATTTACTTTAGTAATATTCAACTAAATCTTAAAGGTTTAAAAGATCAAGTTTTCTAGTTTGACTGTAAAGGTTTGCAGTCAAACCTTAATGTATTGTTAAAACCTTAAGGTTTGATTAAACCTCGCTATAACAGTGAGGTTTTCCTGAAACCTCATACAACAGCGAGGTTTGGTCTAACTCACTAGACTAGCAAGTTTTCTGCCAAAACCTCACTGTGTAATTCTATGTTCCCAAACCTCTCTGGTCAAAGTAAGAGCCAATGAAACCTTAAGTAAACTCCTTGACCTCGAGGTTGGTAAGCATCCTTCATCTTCTCAGCACCTAAGTCACTATGATTATTTTAAGAAAGCCCAATAACTCAAGTTTATATTTAAATCCTCAATGTTACACTTTGTTCTCTAAGTAATTTCCAAACTGAAACCTTGAGTAAAGTTATTAACCACAAGTTTGCCTAATG
This sequence comes from Acacia concinna, assembly GCA_037177275.1. Classification (NCBI taxonomy): domain Eukaryota; kingdom Viridiplantae; phylum Streptophyta; class Magnoliopsida; order Fabales; family Fabaceae; genus Acacia; species Acacia concinna. Next base: position 10,405 of record JBAGKO010182303.1, on the reverse strand, counting down.
TTTTCAAATTGTTGTTAGACTAAAACATTGAGTAACCTAATGACCTTAAGGTTATATTAAATTGTGAAAACCTCTTGTATAGACTTATTATTGATTTCAAAATTCATAATGATTGGAAAAAAACATTTAGTATGATACCTATTGTCCTATCTTCAAATTTTGCATAAGTTAGAATTCTTGAAAACCATAAAACAAAGCATCGTGGTGTAATTGTTAAAGTGATTCAATGCTTACAATTATTGATACTCATTCACTACTAATAATTTTATAAGACTTATTATATGTTGTAGAACAAATTACAATAGTCAAAACTACAACTCAAGTTCAAAATCTCAAAAAATACTTTATATGTCATAAGTATTAAATGCAACATTAAATGCCAACCTACAAAGATTAAGAACATTCTCTTTGCTTGCAATAGCTATATTCTTCAACTCAAAGAATAATTCAACTTGTTTCACATTGACTATAACCTAAGAGACCAACGAGCTCCAATGTATAATTGAATAGTCTCAAAGGTCATCAACCTCAGATACACTATAAATATAGAAGGAATTTAAGATGGCCAACAACAAAGTGAGTCCAAAATTCATCCAAAATTTGTTGCATTAACTCTTGTTTTGAATTATCTGTATTTTCATTTCTGAGCCTCAGTATTTATATATCTAATCTGTATGAGTCTTCGTAAAAACCTTCAAATACTCTATTAGAGTTATTTAAGGTAGAGAGACCTTGAGATTGGGTTTTGATTACACAATGTTGGGGGAGTGAGCTTTAAGTGGTTTATCAAGTTTGTATGTAGCGTCAAGAGCTCGTTGGAATCTTGGAGAATAGTGGAAACTCTATGGCGCACTAAGTAGCTAGACATAGGTCAAGAGTTTGATCGAACTAGTATAAACATGTGTAGTCAATACTTTAGTTAAATCTCTCTAAACTAAATCCTTGTTAAGTTAATTTATTATCAAAGTTTTAAATTTTAATATCACCCAATTCACTCCCTCTTAGATGAAAAGGCTTAACTAACACCATATTCTTGAGTTAACAGCAATTGTGATTACATTAGAAATTTGTAGACGTTATCGCTATAGAGCTGTACTACAACCATGAAAATTTGAGATACTTGATGAACATAAAGAGTTGAGCATGAGACAACATAAATGGATGGATTTTCTTAAAGATTATAACTTGGAGGTTAAAGATCATCTAAGAAAGGCTAATGCTGTCATAGACGTATTGAGCCATAAGACAGTGCCCGTCACAACCTTAATGATTCAATAACAAAAATCGATTAAGGAATTTTGAGATGTGAGGGTGATGAGACTGCAGATGTCACCTTCTAGGCCATCAAGATGTGATTGCACCAAATAATGTAGTATAGGGCACAACCCGATTGTTCTTCTCGAGGAGCGATTTATTAGTAAAGTCTGAGAAACTAGTTTTCAATATAGACATGGTGAAATGGGTATAGAAAATTGGGGCATTTTCAAATGCTTTGTGCTGGTGCAATAAATGTAAAAATCAAAAGAGAATAAATGTTTTTGGTATTTTTAAGATATGAAGGAATGTTTTGGATAAAAAGGGAAATACGATGAAATAGTCTCTTGATAATAAAAACTTAGCTATCATTGCTCTTAAAAGATATTTGGGAGTTTTGATTTCTCTTAAGTCTAAAGGAAAACACAAGCAATCACTTGAGTCCAATGTCTTAGTTGATGGAAAATGTCACTTCAATCAAAGTTAATTTAACATCTCCTAACACATTGTTAGAAAACACTTAAAGTGCAAATAGATGGATGATGCAATATCCTCAAATTGTTTATCAACAATCTGAGGATGCCATACGTATAGACAAATCATCAATAATCATTGATAAATCAATTGAAAACAAGGTTTTGACATATATATATAAGATCATACAAAGATAACAACAACTAATCCAAATGCAATAAAGAGTCTAAGCTTATAATTTACAATAATAAATCTAGTCTCACAAATATGCAGAAATTTGTAAATCTAGGAAACCCAAACATAAAGTGAAATACAAGCTTAGAATTGAAAACTACTCCCTATGAAGTCCAATGAGCTCAAGCTTCATCCTCTATCACTAAGAGGCTAAGAAATTAGCCTCTCATACCTTCAACGTAGATTTAATGGCTCCAACTATGAGAATCCATGAGTGAAGCTAAAATTGGGTTGGAAAGGTGAAGAAGAAGGTGATGGGAATGGTTTAGATGATATGGGATGGAAGAAGATAATGGGGAAATGGAAAAAATGAAGGTTTTTGGCTATGGAGGCAAGGAAGAAATGAGAGGAGATTGTGGGTGGTTCCTAACTGCAAATCTACAGGTTCAAGACATCTGGTTTTTGGTGGTTGCTCCCCTTTAAATATAGGATGTAAAAATCCTATTTCAAAATGTGCAGTTTCACTTTGGGGGCTCATGTCGCCACCTGGGAAGGCAGAAAGCAACTCAGTCTTGATTTGAGCTCAAGTCGCGACTTGGGAAGGCAGAAAGTACTCCAGTATTGATTTAGCTTCCAAAATGCAGAGCTCCACTTAAGGGCATCCAGGTTGCAACCTCAAAACACCAAGTCATGACCTAGGGAGGAAAAACACTCCAAACTGTGATTTGGCCTTTAGAAATTAGTAGCTTCATCAATGCTCTATCTTAGGTCTTAAGTCCTTCTCTAATTTCTTGAAAAACACAATAAATAGCTTTGTAAAGACCAACTAAGCAATTACAAGTAATGGAATATGTTTTTATGGCAGTAATGTTGATTAAGTAGAGAATGACCTAAGGACTACAAACGAGGAAGCTCAAATGGATGATGAGTGTGCCATGAGGGTGTGATTGATAGGAATTAGACTCAAGAATATACCCCATCCCCATATTAGTCCATTATGGAATGGCTGTATATGTGTTACTAAAGGTTGATTGAAGCCAGTAAATCCTAGAAAAAGCATGTAAGAGTAAGTACAATCTACATCTAGGAAGGATAAGAATGTATTGTGATTTAAGATCTCTGTATTGGTGGTCGGAGATGAAGAAAGACATAACAAGATTTGATGGTTGATAGGGCTACCATCAGAAGTTTTGTGAAATCCTACAATTCCTAAGTAAAATGAAAAAGCATTACCAAGGATTTAGTGACAAGATTACCTAAAATCATATTGTGTAGTGAAAGCCCCTTCATTTGAGCAAGTTTCATGTTGTCTTCCATGTCTCACAATTGAATGACTCCCAACCAGATCCAAACCATATAATTGAGTATGATGATATAGACATTCAAGATGATGTTATATATATGGTCAAGCTAGATCGAATTATGGATACAGGAAAGACAACTCTGATGCAAGAGTATCCCATTTTTAAAAGTAGTTTGGAATAGGATATCTCTTAGAAAAGTTGCCTAGGAAATAGGGAAAGATATGGGAAGACATTGACCAAAGTTCATAAATAGTTTTATGCAACAAATTTCAAGAATGAAATTCTATCACTACTACAAAAAATGCTTTTAACATCTCTTTTTTAGGGGACGTATAGTTGGGGGACATAGAAATAAAGAAACAATGTATGTAAAAAAAAGGACATGGAAAGAACACATACGACATCCTAATGTAATTTAAGGACGTCATAAGTGGAGACATACCGTAAAGCCATTTGGGGACGTGGTAGGTCACTTACCAAGTCCCCAAATGGCTTTGGGGACGTGATATGGTCTTTTCTGGGAATTTTTTACATCCCGAAAAAATTTCAAATTTCAAATATGTGCGCAAATTTATTTTTCAAAAATGATCTTCACAAATTTTTTACATCACTCATTGATTCAATCTATATATAAATATCATACAGTACTATATAAACAGTTATCCAACCAATTAATACATAAACATACATACTAACTAATCAAAATGTCAAAACTTCTAAAATAAACTTTGCTCATAATCTATAAGTCTAAAACTTCTAAAATAGAGACAAGCAAGCACCTACGGAAGAACTTAATGGCATGGAGATCAACTTTGAAAGAACGCCGGACAAGATTAAGGTGGTTGAAACACCAAACAATGGCAACACAAAGTGATAGGAGGGACAGTGGAGGCTTCGACCATGGCAAGCAATAAAGACCTATAATAGCACACACAAAAGACCCATAGCGACAAGGACGAGCTGCAGCTTTGAAGGATCGAAGATGGCAAGCAAGAATGAGCAACGACAGCAGCACACAAGAATGAAGATGGTAAGCAAGAATGAGAGCAAGAGAGAATGGGGAAGAGAAAATAGAAGAGAAGAGAGGGTGTGGTTAGATGAATTCGATAGAAAAGAGATATATAAGGTTTTTATAATAAAAGAAGACTTGAATACGAGCACCTAAGAGTTTTAGATAAGTGTACCCATAACCCTTCCACGTCCCAAATTATAATTGGGGACGTGAAAAGTGGGGAATCAGAGTCCCTAATTTAAATTGGGGACGTGTTTTCCCAATTTTCACGTCCTCAATTTATTAGGGATGTGGAATGTATGGGGTAACCACATCCCTAACTATATTTGGGGACGTCGTTACCCCATTAATTAAGGAAACCACATCCCCATTATATGGGGACGTGGTATCCCCATTATATGGGGACGTATTTACCCCATATATTCCACATCCCCAATAAATTAGGGACGTGAAAGGGGGAAACCACGTCCCTAATTTAAATTGGGGACGTGGATTCCCCACTTTTCATGTCCCCAATTATAATTGGGGACGTGGAATGTCTTTCTATTTAAATTTTTTGTGATCATTATTACAAAAATGCCACCGCCTCAATTTTTTACGTCCTTAATTTAGAAAATGAACGTTTTATAAGGACATGAAATATATATTTTGTAGTAGTGTATTAACGAGGGAGAGCTATAACATCCCAAATTTATTCACTAAAATTTCCTTAAGCGTATAACAAGGTAAAAGGAATAAAATGGTGAATTTTAAGACAAAGGAAGGTAGAAAAAATACCTTCCAAAGAATTATTGAATTTTTGGCTAATTGAGGCCAAATTTAATTATGGAAAATAGCAAGAGGCCTCAAATAATTGAGGAAAAATAAGGGAAATTGATTTTAAGGTTGAGAAAACATGACAAAGATGATTTTATGCCCAAGGAATGGCAATTTCCAACAAAAGAATATTTTAAGAGCATGTCATCCAAGAAAAAGCAATTTCTTGAAAATTATTGAGGAAAGATTGTTAGGATGAATTTGAGGGAATTGTTTGGGAAAGAATGCATTTTGAAAATAATTCCATGAATTTTATTGGTTAGAGATTGACCAATGAATTATTTTTGGAAAATAATTGAAAAGTTTGTACATAAATGAATTATGGTAATTGGGAAAATTACCATGGTAAAGTGAAAATGGCCATAAAATAAATTGTGACACTTCCAAGGGTAAAAATCAAAGTATAAAATTGATCTCAAGGGCAAAATTGGAAGAATAAAATGAATGGTCAAGATTTGATCTTGAAAAAAAGAAGACAACGATGATTAAAGTACAAAGTTGGCTAAATGTGATTGGATGGAAATGGAAGGCCAAGATCCAATCTTGAAAGTGAAGATGGCTAAATATGATTGGATGAAAATGAAGGGCCAATATCTAATCTTGAAAGTGAAAATGAAGGGACAAGATTTAATCTTGAAAAGTAAAAATGGTGCTAAGATTTAATCTTGTAAAGTGAAGATGAATGGTGAATATTTAATCTTGTAATTTAGTACTTGCAAGAAGCCAATTTTAAGACCATTTGAAGGTTTCCAAGAGGGCCTAAATTTTATCCAAGTTGAGAAGAGGGAGAGGGAGAGGGAGAGAGAGAAAGCTTGGAGAACTAGAGAGAAGAGGAAGGAGAGCGAAGGTGATTTTATAGGTAAGTTTGTGCACTCAGCTCATGGTTTCTTGTCTTAAATCACCTAAAAACCTCTTTTAATCCCTCAAGTATTCTTTATTGCATGTTTATCATAAACAAAATCAAGGGAAAGAGGAGCGGGAATGTAACATCTTACCTTTTATCACTTACCATCCCTTAAAGTGGCCCTTAGAACTACCATCATGTCAGTACATCAGAATAGAGAAAATACAAATTTTGAAATCATAATGAACAACAAACTGTTTTCCATTAATTTATAAGGCATACAGGGTCCAGATAGTACTATATTGATATCATTCATATGTACAAGCCAGAAAAATAGGAAGCTAAAATCGTCTATAACTACATTCTTTCTTTTCCCTTGCCTCTTATAGACCATTCACCTACACTGTGGAAAGGATAAGGTTTCTAGAGAAACCTCAGTAGAAGAATCATAATCAATAACCATGCAATGCAGTACATATCATGCTATATGCAATGCCTGTATTTCCCCTCTGGTGCCCTCTCTCGGCACCTACCGTATACAGGGAGCATGCACGTGACTCTACCTACTCAATAGCCAAGAAATATAAAAGAGAGTCATACATCTTATACATATATGCTAGCTCAACCAGAACATGACATAAAAGCAATAAACAAACAGTAGACAAACAGAGCAATACAAGTTAAGGGTAGAGATTCTAGCTACCGTATACTCCTTGCGAGTATGTGGCTCTGGCTGGCTATCTTCTAACACTGTTGGATTGCGGTCCTCTGCTCTGTAATGCCTATACATACCATAGTGTAAGGCATTACTTGTATGCCTCTACCAGTATACTACAGCCCTTCCCTTCCTATACCCTCTAGAGTCCTAGTTCCCTACTACCTGGACCGTATCCTTCCTCTACCTTATTGTATCCTTTCCCTATCGATACCCTTCTATCATCTACCTTGTACAATCCATTGAACACAAGCCCTTGCTTCTAGCCCATCCCTATTGCCTAGGCCAGGGTAGTTGGGCAACATCTCCCCTTAGATGGGCCTACTAACTACCTAGACTCGACATTTGGGCAGCATCTCCCCCTTAGAAATCCTACCTCAATCCGAGACAGTGGAATAACACCCCAACCTAGGAAATGATATCTTAGTCTGAGAAATTTAGACAGCCCTCCCCTAGGAAATGCTATCTTAGTCCTAAAAAATTAGGCAGCACTTCCCCTTAAGAAGGCTTGTTTTGGCCAAGATAGTTGGACAAAAATTTCCCTTAAGTTCACTATCTAGGCCAGCCCAATTGGACATAACCTCCCCTTAAAACTACTCTTAAAACTATTGAAAAGTAAAGAAATTCAAAAAAAAAGGAGAGGATCAGGACTTACTTGGATTAAAGACTAGGCCAGGACCGCTCGAACTTACTTCGGAAGAGGCTTACTTTAATAAGGGTGGAATTTCTTCAAGAGAAGGGGTAGGAGCACTGTTTGGAGAGTGAAGGGGGTATTTATCATGGAGGGTAAAATTGAACCGGTCCTCAGTTCAGTCCAGTTGATGTACATTACCAAAACCGAGTTGACTCGGCTGACCCGGCAAGTCAGCTGAGTTATTTTTTAAAAAAACAATCAGCTCCAAAACGATGTCATTTTGGGAGCTGAACCCGACCCACCTCCCCATATATGACCCGATCCGACCCGACCGAGAGAATCCCCCTCACTTCCCCACACCTCGCGACCACGGACCCTAAATTTGCATTTTGCAAACCAGAGCACCCTAACTACCCTAATCGCCCACGGCGGACCACCCCTACCCCCAATCTTGGTCTCATTTTCCCTCCCACTCACACTCCATCACTGCTCATTCACACTCACACACCGTTACTCATAGTCACACACTTGCACTGACACAATCACATACACTCATAGTCCCGGTGAGGCGAACGGCAGTAGCTATGAAGGAAGAAGGAGGAATGGAGAATTCCAGATTGCAATAGGTGATGGTGAACGGCAAAGTTAGAGCCGAAGAAAAAAGTTGCAGGCGACGTCGGTGAATGGTGAGGTGATCTCTAAATTTCATCCTTTATGTTTGATTTTTATTTTGAACAGAGACCTCTAAATTTTGATCCGATGATTCTGTGATAGTGTGATGTTGCATGAATATATGAATGCCTGAATGGATTCTGTTCTTCATGTTCAAGTTATCATGTTATCATTTTTTCGGTGATGGTTAGATTTCTCCTCTTAGATTGAGCATCGAGTTTCATTTCTTGATATCTAGTGATAGTTCTAATTAGATTACTTGTTGGTCCTGTTTGATCAATCTTTACTTTTCTTATGTTCTTAGCAAATTCAATTTTATGCACTACCCTGAATTAGAATGTGTGATTGTTTATGTAGAGTGTAAAATGCTTGTGGGTTGCTAATCTTGTTTGTGATTTACCCTATTGGCACTGTGTTTTCTGTGGATTTAACAAAATGTGGTTCCTAGCAAATCTTCCCATCTCTTTATTTTGAATATGATGAACTAATAGATGTGGGTGCATGTCCCATAATGATTCTTTGGTGATCATGGTTTTTGAGCCGTTGAAACTTGAATGTCACACCTAACTTCTGGTCTATAATACAATTGGGAATGTAGTTAGGTGTTGATACATTTATAAAAGGGGATATGTTAAGAGTTTCAGGAGGGGAGTTGAATCAAATTTCACTAGCTTGAAGTTAATTTTCTATTATCTTTGTTGTAATATGTCTTTTGGTCCATCATTGATTTCATCTACTTTCACTCTTTATCTATGATTATCATGGACTCACAGTGACAATTGTGGGCAGCATTCATATTTGCAACATTGATTCTATTTGTGTAAGGGCATGGATAGGTAGTTGGTTATATTTGCAAGTTGTATTTAGGCAGAAAATTATGAGATTGTGTTATCCTGTTGGTTGTGCCTTAAATGGAGGGGATGTTTCAAATTTGATAATTGATTTAAATGAAACCATCCAATCAATTAGAGTTCCTCTAATTCTATATAATTAACCCATGCATCTAAAATGGTAAATCATTATAATTGCCTTAAATAACCTTTTCTCCCACATTTTTCTTTCAACACAATGATCCATGCCTTTCTAGTTACTAAAATGACCTTGTTTTCTTCTTCATTAGGCAGTCACCATAACCTTGTTTGTTAATGTGAATTGATATATGATTTGCATTTATTTATGGTCTGATTGATTACCAATGTAAATTGAAATCTAAATTATCTAAGCTTATATATTAGGATGGATACCATAAGTTGAAGAAATGAGAATGTCACTCCTAATCCCAATTCCCTACCTCCCACGTCTAATACCAAACCTACCATTGCCAATTCTAGTTCTAATTGTGCTCAGACTTCAACTACTGTTACTTCCTCCCTTCGATCGAAGCCCAAAACTGATCCATTATAGGCATATGTTTCTCACAATAAAGAGGGGATGCAGAATGTGTACACTTGCCTTTGCTGTAACAATATCTATGGAGGAGGTGGCATAAATAGGATGAAGCATCATCTTGCCAAAATTGCCAGTAATATTGCCACTTGTAAAAGGGTGCTTGCAGATGTACGCCTTAGGATTTCAAAGGCTTTGAACGAAACTGTAAAGAAAAAGTCTATCAAAGACATTGGAGAAGAGGGGGATGAAGTAGCACACGTCAGTAGACCACCAATTACTGAGAGTGTAGCTAAGAAGAGGAAAGGTGTGATGACCCAGAAATTTGAGAATTCTTAAAATAAACAATAATTATTCATTTGATAAAATAAATTAAAAAAATTGTAATGGTCCTGGAATTAGAATAATAACTCCATTTTGAATTAATATTTTATTATTTGTTTTAATTATGTTTCAAGAAAAAGAAAAAGAAAAAATGAATGGGAATCTAATAGAATTTGTGATGATGCTAGATGACCTTTTTGTCTTGTATTAGAATCCTCTCTATTATAGAGGATAGATTTATTTTGTGTTCTTTTGTGGCATTTGACATAAAGCCTTTCTTCTTAATAATATTAACGACTACGGAAAAAAAAAGACAAATGAAGCCCTTATATATATGTTTATATACTCCTCCGATCCATCTTCCTTTTCATTTTTCTGGAGTGATGAACATTAAGGAAAGGAGAGAAGAAACTTCTAGAGGGTCTCTCTCATTTTGTGTTATCGCACTCCTCCACGCTTAATCCCTTTCTTCTTCTTTTCTTTTCCCCTCATTACTGATGGAGTTTCCATTGGTGTGTTCTCCAACGTCAATCTGTTTCTCCTCTGTTTTGGTGGATTATGACATTGTTGAGTGGGTGCAAGGAAAGCTTCAAAATTTTCTGTTGGTGATTTGTGACTTTGTGTGAGGATTAAAGAGTAATATCTGGGTGAAAGCGGCTAGGTAGGAGAAACTTATACAATTGTGAATTGTGAATGCAACAGGTGAGTCAATAGCGTCCCATTACTACCTTTATAAATGATATTTTACTACTTGTTATATTATTATATTAATACATTAATTTCCTTATTTGAAGCA
>JBAGKO010182296.1:0-16166 GCA_037177275.1 Acacia concinna | reverse complement strand
TAACATAAAAGCACAATAATAATGATAAAATCCCATAAAAAGATATGAAAATATGTAATAAAATTGGGACTTATCACTCAAAAAAATACAAAAAAAATGATTTAGAATTTTTAAATCTTGTTGTCCTAATTTGAGATTTTCTTATTTTTACTGCCTTTGTTTAAAATTTTCTCAAGATAAAATTACAAGTTTGTCATCATATTCTTTTTGCGTTCCAAACCATATTAGGTACGCGGTAGGTCCTCATTGGGGACCTATCCCATTGCCATATTAGGTACGCGGAGAATTATCACATCCCTAATTTTTTTTGGGATGCGAAAGATGTTTTTTTATGTCCCTAAAATGTTTTCTAAATGGTAAAAGTGGATAAAACTGTGTAAAATTTATAAAAATGCTACCACATTTCTCTTTTTTTAAAATACGACATATTAGAGGACGTTAAATCATTCTTATGTAGTAGTGTCAACTTCATTTTTTTTCTTTTGCAATGATTATTTTATGATGCCTCCATCCTAATAGGCTAACACTGACTTGGTTTATTTATAATGTCAGCAGCATATGTATTTACTTTTGAAATGCTTTTGTCATTTTATGTTTTCTTTGTAAGGATGTGTTTTTTTTAATACAAAGGGCGAACAATACGCAAAAGAAACTAGATAGACATTTGTTCAATATCTTCAAGGAGTATAGCACTATACTCCGGTGGTGGGGCATCCATGACCATAGCTTCTGTATCTATATGATGTCCTCTTCGAGCAAGCGCATCGGCGCATTGGTTGGCTTTTCTAGACATAAGGTCGAAAGTCACCATCTAGTCTCGCATAAGCAGATTACGTATTTGTCGGATGAGATCCCTTAGAGGGTGAGCTTGAGAAGGGTCCTCGTTGATGAGATGCAAGGCTTCGGAAGAGTCACTGAATACAATGATCTTACGAAAACCTTGTATCCAACATCTAGTCTCACCCATCTAATTGAAGGAGGCCTCCATCTATTATAGGATTCGTAGAAAGAAGGGTTGAGAATGCTATTAATGGATTGAGTCTTATTGTCTTCATTGATGTTCTGGATAACTGAGAAGATAATATCCTTTTCTAGGGTAGGGTCTTCAGAGTATAGCCTACTACATCGATTCTTCCAAATGGCCCAACAAATATGAGGATAGAGTTTAGACCAGAAGATTGTCCTAGTAAGCTGGTTGCCTACTTTGCGTTTAATATTCTAAAGAATCCAATCCTGCACAGGCAAGGAGAAAAAGGTATTATGATATGAATTGTTAACCAACTTTAACCAAACCTGTCTGGCTAGAGTACAATCCCTGAGAATATGAATGGAAGATTGAATGGAATTGCAGCCAAAAGGGCAAAGGTTAGCTGTTGGTCCCTCATGATTAGCATGATAAGTCTGCAATCTATTCCAGGAGGCTCTCTAGAGAAAGAATTTAATTTTTTCAAATGTAGGCAGCTTCCATATTTTGTCCCACATAGAAGAAGAGGGTAGGTTTTGGTACTTTTCAATCCACTGATATGCCGACCTTAAGTTGAAGTATCCATTGCTAGATAGACGCCAGCAGATGACATCCTTGAGCCCTTGAGGATCAGGAGGATTAACAACAATAATTTGGCTTACCACATCCGGAGGAAGGAACTTGATTAGTCTACTAGTATTCCACTTCCCAGATGTATCTCTGTAACAGTTAACCCTTTCATGCAGGACAGACTCATTATTGGATGCTCCCCTCATTTTCTTTCCTTCTAACTTTTTCTGTATGTCCTAACTAATATACCACAAATCCCTGATTTACTTTTTATAATATGCTTAGTATTTAATGAAATATAAATATGTTCAAAATTTTATAATTTATATATATATATATATGCTTGAAAGACGTTTTCATCAAATTCATGTATTTAAAATTACTAAATAAATAAATTTTAAATTTTAAAATAATTAAAAAGAATAAACAATTATATTTATGAAAATATTGAAAACTTACCCCTCTTGTTCTGCTTCCCCAATAATATTTCCAAATTCTAACTTAAATAATTCTTCAAACTATTTCCATAATGATTTTAAAATGGTGTTCATGTTTTATATTGGGTTAAAATGCAAATTTAGTAATAAACTATTTTTCTATGGACATGGAGCATAATTAACTATTTTATGATGCAAAAGTAGATTTTATGAATTTTTTTTGAAGCACTTATAGCAACACCGTTAAGTTTAGTTAACTTTCATAATTTTTTGCATTAAGGTCCTACTAGTATTATCACTCTATTATTTTAATATATTTTTTGAAGGGTTAAGATACAAATTTAGCAATGAACTAATTTTCTTGAGGCTCTCACACAAATATTTTTCACAAAAACATTTACAAAACAAATGTAGACATTTACATAAGAGCATTTACATCAATGTCCTTACTTTAATTATCCATAAGAGCATTTAAATATTTTATAAAGTTTTAAAGAGATACAATGGGGGCAAAGTTAATCATATACAAATATTTTTCCTCCCTTTCCTTTCTAAACTAAATAAGGTAACATTAAAATTTCTCTTCTTCCTCATCTCTCCTTCCCTCCGTTGAACCAAATAGACTTTAAGGTATGTTTGACTCGATGGAGGGGATGAGAAGGGGGGGTTTAATGGAGGTGAAGAGAGAGATTTTAATATTATTTCGTTTGGATTGATAAATGGAAAATGAGATGAGAGATTTAAATGTTACATTGTTTGATTCAAGAAGGGAAGTGAGGATAAATATTTTTACATGCACAACTTTGTCCATAGTTTATTTAAGACTTTAAGTTGTATTTTTAAAACTTTTTAGAATGTTGAAAAAATATATTTATAAATAGCTTTTAATATATAATCCTATAATTATCAAAATTAAATAAAGATACTTATTTTCAAAAAAATAAATATAATTATAAATAAAATGATTACTAATAACGTACATAATTATATATAGAATAAATATATCCTTATAATATATAGCAAATCATAATTATAAATATTATAATAATTATCATTACAATCATTTATGCTATTGCTATTCTCTCACAACACCACCGTCCATCTTCCTCCACCCAGTATGATTATCGACGTCACCGCTTCATAGACCTCATCCCCCATCATTGGCAACCTGTGTATTACAAACCACCTTATCATCCTTCGCACTCACAAAGTACATCATTTAATCCTTCCCTGTTGTCTAGAAATTAGAGCCGGACATCGTCCCTTTGTTGAGGTCGTCTTCATTGCCATCAAATCTAGCGAGGCAAGGCGATTTGTAGCAGTGTCATTCTCCACTACAAGAAAAATAGACTTTCAATGACCACTTTCGGTGACTACTTTTATTGCCACTGAAAGCTAATTTTTTAATAGTGCCAATAGGCGCCTACTTGTCAGAGATGAAGAAGCAACAAAGGGTTTGTGGTGATAGATGGAAGAGAGGGAGGTGACGAAGTCATAGGAGAGAGTGCAGCAAATGATACGTGGGAAGGAGGGGTAGTTTGGGTATATTTAAATTAACTATGGCTATATTGGTCAAGACAAGGCAAAAAAAAAAAATTCCCTTCACCTTTAAATTCCCCTAATTTTGAAGGGAAAGATTAGCAGCAAGGGTGAAGGAAAATTTTAAGAATTTTTTTCCTCTCCTCTTAAAAAATTTATGGTGCCAAACAAAAAGAGGGGAGCAAAATTCATCCTTTTTTATTCCCTCTCCTCCTAATCCACTGTACTAAATGCACTCTTAAGTTTCAAACTATCATGATCCTGAAAACAAAATCTCTTTAATGTGGAAATGAGCTTCTTACACACACACACACAGTTATCAACTCTCAAAATTAGGTGCATGAACTAAATAGATTTAGCTGATAATGAATTAATGATGATGGGAAGAGAGAATTAGGCAACACATGCCAGAATTATCCTGGTTTTATCCCCTAACCTACATCTAGTCCCTATAAAATTCTTTCAAGGGATTTTCGCACTATAAAAATCTAATTACAATCCCCGTGACTTTTACATTGTACCTACTAACTCTTAAAATTGTTTACACAATTTACTCATGATTATTACTAACAGTTCTAGTCAATTCACCCCAAATTAATCCAACATGTGTAAAAAGTAGTTCACTTTGGGTAGCAAAAACACTCTTAAGAAGTACTCAAATTTCAACAATGATATGCAGGAAGTACACAATTAAGCTCAAATGAATAATACTAGGCTTGCATCTTCAAATTCAATCCACCTCCATCTCTAATTTGGTGTATTTGAACGTTGATGAGGCTCCTCCTTGATTTTGCAAATAATTGTGCAACGTCATTAAAGTTGAAACCTGAAGAAGCATAACAATACCAGCAATCAACCAAGCAAGTATAAAATGATTCGACCAACCAATGCTTCTTTTCTGGTGAAATACATAAATAGTAACCGTTGAATTAGCTTTTGTTTACCTATCTTCCTTGCTTTTCATATGATATAACTTAGTTCTTTAAAACAGAGCAATTCAACTAGTTCCCTCACCTATGTTGATATGATTCATTAAAACACAGCATTAGATTAAATTCAACGCACAACACCGAAAGCTTTCAATTACAGTTATTAAGAAGTGGTTAGTTTTATCAAAGTATATTACCTAAGATGTGACATCTTCAAGATACATTTGGCCACTGCTCTGTTTATTGAAAGCCAATAGCATTATCTTTATGAAACTTCAGAACAAGTCTCAGAAAATGATACATATGCAACATACAAGAAAAGAAAATTCTATCAGTCAAATTTGAGCTTTGTGCTTTACAAGTAATTTGTGAATATAAAATTACGATATTTCTGTTCACTTGAAGCTTCATATGATGATTACGTTAAATTAAGAACATTTATATTAGTAATTTGCTACAAAACAACGAGCCACATGCAAGTCAGACTAGTTAATAATTTACCTTGAAATAGCCACAAATCGCCTCAAGGACGACACAATAAAAATGGATAGACCCATCATTTTGAATTACCAGAAAATGTGACGATTGGCAGGTGTCCATGATTCATATCACGCTTCATTCCTACATATCTCATTATGCCTGCATAGTAATTGTATTATACTGAGTCATATAAATTAAAGAAAGAATATTTCTAAATCTTGTCAATCTTAATTTGAAATCTATCCATTAGCAAACAGGAAAAAATTACAATACAATGGATTTGATACATCAATCTGTTTAAGATGTCAAATACACAAGTAAAAGAAACAGAATAAGAAGATGCTCATGCCTTTAGCAACCCTACCTGCAAAAAGTTTGTGAAACTTGCTGAAAGAAATTCTTTAAGGAAAAGAAATTTTATTAATACATGAGCTTTTCTTGAGTCAATTCCCAACTCAAATAAAAACAAAAGGATGATGACATTTTGATTATAGGAAATCAGAGAATGTGAAACAGAGGGTTAATTTGAATTCCATGAATTCAATCAAAATTTCTTGTGCTTTAATTGTAAATAATGTAACAAAACAAAAATAAGAAATTTCTCTTCACTTAAAGAGTAGAAGGATGAGACCCCAATATATAGAGGTTGGGGTTCAAATTTATATCCTTTTCTTAAGCAAAAAGCAAGGAATTTTTATAAAAAGGAATATATATTACTCATGATATATAATTAAAATAGAAGACTTGGGCCTTTACCATCAACTTAAAGAATGTTTTTGGAACTTAGATTAACTCATTCCAAGTCTTAATATTTGAAATCCTTTATGAAAAAAATAATACTTACAGGGCTTTTCAATCTTTTATAAACCACCGGCAACACAGAAAATTGAAAATCACAGAAAGCGAAGTAGACGACGGATTTGAGTGCAATTTGCGTTGTTAGTGTTCAAAGGTTTTTGTTGCTTTCAGAGTTTCAATGAAACCAATATGTAAAACAACAACATTAAACGTGCTAACTATTTGACAAACAAAAAAAACACATGCTGGCTATAATTGTAAATTTTAGACAGTAGATACAATAGAAAAATTGAATCTCTTGTTTCACAAGATTCAGAGGATTTTTTTGTTGTTGATATTTTTAAATATATGCTTGTTCATGTGTGTGAGGTATAGGCAAGATGTAGCTTTATAATGTGACATCGATTTAAAGATCATGAAGGGCATATTTCATAATTTTCATGTGAATTGAGAAAAAGAAATAAAAAAAGAAAAAAAAAAGTATGTGCCAAGTGCCAACGGGTGCAAAAATGTTTAATTATTGTGAAATTTAAGAGCTTACCTTTTGAAGCAATGCACCATCTCAAAGATCGTAGTATTGATCAATAATTTTTATGGTTGGAATATGAGTGATCTTGGACAAGTGTTTTCCTTTCCCATAATCATATCTCTCTTCTAATTTGAGACAGTGTTCAATACTTGGCAACAGAAGGGCTGGTGGCAATGCATCTTCAGGTAAGGATTCAAGGTTCTGGCAGTACTTGATGGAGAGCTCTTCAAGAGAAGTAAGGTGTTGAAGCTTTTTTCCTTCTAACAGTATAAGATTGGAAGCACTATAGATTTCAATACGCACAAGAGAGGTGGGTAGTAAATTGTTCTTCAGTAAATTATGGACAGTATTTTCACTTGCAGCATTCCAAAATTGAAATTGCGAGAAGGGAAGTGAGCCGTTGAAACCCAAATCTTCAATTGGTATGGAGGATGGATAGTCCATTGCGGGCCCCAATAGTGAATGATCTCAAGTTAGAGGGCAATGATTCCAACTTTGGATCCAAATTTATACATAAACGTTGAAGGTTGGGAAGGGAATCAACGTGTACTTCTGACATTGATCCAAGGTTTTTGCAACAAGTGACAATAAATATTTCTAAGGAAAGAGCAGACCCCCAACAGGTGTAAAGGTCTCCAAGTTATGACAATCATAAATGAGAAGCCATTTAACTAATGGAAAAGATTTTAAGGTAGGACAACAATTGAAAACCGGACCGGACCGGATGGTCAGACCGGTCCGGCCGTCAACCGGCAAGCATAACGGCTCGTTTCACAAGGATGAATCGTTCGCGTGGTGGAGCCGTTTTAAACAGTTCAAAGCGGACATTTGAGCCGAAAACTGGAGTTAAACCGGAACCCGGAATGAATTTGAGAACACCTGACAGGTTTAGAAAATGAAAGAGCTTGAAGAAGATGAAGAAGAGAGTTTCGTGGATCTGAGAACTAAGAAGAAATATGAGAAGATGGAGACTATTTTACAGTAAACTAACTAACCCAGATCTAGATGTACAGTTACAAACCCAAATCAATCTTCAAAACCACTAGATACCAGGAAAATGAAAAGCTGCACCATGTACGGAGTAGAAAACCAAAACAGAAGGTTGAAGACGATGGCTTAAAAAAAGGAGAGAAGATGATAAATAGGGTTAGGTGATACAGATTCTCCCACCACGTGTGCAGGTATCCTTAAATCTGATATTTCTTTTTGATAAATAATCCTATAATTTGATTTTAAAATTAAATAGAAATAGATCAGAAGAAATCAAGATATAAAGATTCGCTGAATGTTTTGATTAATTTTTTGATTAAAATAAACGGGGGGCTATATTGCTGTAAAACAATTTCATATTTTTGAACAAAAAAAAAGGGAGAATTTCAGAAAAATACTTCCCCAAATTCCAAAACCCCAAAAGGAATGTTAACATTTAAAAAAACACTAAGGTACCATGGACTAATTTGGGGTTTTAAAATTTTGCTGACATAAACAGTGATCAGCATGAAGTAGTGAAAAATATTACTCTTCTAGTAAAAACCATTACTCAAATGGTGAAAATCTGACCTTATTCACGTCACGGATAGATTCATCTCTCTCCTCTATTAGATGAACAGTATCAATGTCAATGTCAGATGTACAGTGCCGTCAGAGGAGGGGAGAGAGAAAGTTATCAGCACGAAATAGTGAAAACCATTACTTTTTTTGCGAAAACCATTACTCAAATGGTAAAAATACACTACTGTTCACGTTAGTGAATTTTGAGGGGAAGAGAGAGTGATTAACACGGACCAACATGGACTAGCGAAATCTATTACTCTTCTTGCGAAAACCATTACTCATCTTGCAAAAATCACTACTGTTCATGTTAGCAAATTTTAAAACCCCAACTTGGTCCATGGTACCTTAGTGTATTTTTGAAATGTTAACATCCCTTTTGGGGTTTTGGAATTTGGGGAGGTATTTTTCTAAAATTCTCCCAAACAAATTTTATTTACTAATTTACCTTTCATCATTAATAATTTCCTAATTTTGGTTACAATTGTTTTAGTAATTAAAGAGTTTTTTTCTTAATTTAATTTTTTAGTTTTGTAAATTGTTATCTGTTATATTTTTTTCATATCTCAATGAAGATTTATTTAATCTCATTATTACAAAGATAAAAAATTAATTAAAAGTATAATTAATTCTTTCAATATACGCATACTTAAATAAACATGTTTATAAATTTTGTGCAAAAAAATTAATTTAAGAAATTAAAATTTAAAATTAAATTAAGTTGTCTAACTACTTGAATTTATATTATTAATACTATATGGTGACGAAAAATATTCCTTTCAAGTATGTTTTTAATCATGGTGTAATGGCAAAAAAAGAAAGAAATATGTTTTTAGTCATTTAAAAGAATAATAATACATAAGTTTTAATAAATATGATAAAAAAATTAAAATTTACTAATACAATATTAATTAATGAATTTTATAATATGTTAGAAATTTTGACCATACATATATATATTGGAATTATTTTTGGGAAAATTCCGTTTTAGTCTCGACCAACATAATATACGACAAAACGGTCCTATGAAATTGCGTATTTGCAAAAAAGTCCCTGGGACTTTTTACAATTAATTTCCTTAATAAAATATATTTTCTCTCTCTCCCCTCTGATATGTCGTCTGACGCACGTCAGTCGCGTTAGACACACACACCCTCTCTCTCTCTTTCTAAAGTTGTCAATGGCCTTACATAAAGTTGTCAATGACAACTCAATGTAAAGTCATTGACAACTCCATATAAAGCCATTGACAACTCAATGTAAAGGGAAGCCATTGACAACTCAATGTAAAGCTATTAACAATTCAATGTAAATCTATTGACAACTCAATGTAAAGGAAAGTCATTGACAACTCTATGTAAAAGCATTGACAACTCCATATAAAGCTATTGACAACTCCATGCAAAGCCTTTTACATAGAGTTGTCAATGGCTTCCCTATGTAAAAATTGTGTTCTAAGGTTTTGATTAATGAGGAGATTGATAAACTATAATGCAAAATCATTATTACTCTTTGTCATTTGAAAATGATTTTTCCTCTGTCCTTTTTCACTATCATTGTTCACCTGACAGTTCACCTTGTTCATAAGAAAAGCTAGCTGGCTTGATTCAATATCGTTGGATGTATCTTGTATAGAGGTACTTATTTTTCATGCATGTGAGAGCCCCAATACTTTTGAGCGTTATTTAATTTTTCTTTTGTTATTCAGCAAATAGGTTTCTCAGGGAGTTAAAAACTTACATCAAGAATAAGGCTTGGCCATAAGGTTCCTTAGCTGAAGTTTACTTAAGGGACGAGGTCATCTATTTTTGTTCAAGAAGCTTTGATGACATTAAGACTTCTTTTAACTGACTGCCTTGTCTAGACAATTGTCCCGAACCTGAGTTGTCATCTATTGAGTTGTCAATACCTCGTGTTGGTAAACAAGTTAAAAGGGCTGAGAATTTCAAGCTCCTTGTAACTGAAAAGTTATAGGCACATAGACATGTCTTGATTAAATGAAGTCATGTCGATACCTACCTTAGGTGACAATTGAATAATCACATCTTACCTTATGTACCAATTATATCTCATGGTTGTCTCTATCACTTACATAATTATTACTTGCAGGAAACTTAGAAGTCATGTAAAATGACAGCTCAGATCCATACACAGACATCTTCCAAAATTGATGAAAATGTCTACAGAGAATTCCCAAGTTGGTTTTCCAAACCAAAAAGTTAGGACCATTGAAATACTTCTTTGGAATTGAGGTTATGTAAAGCAAACAATGCATTTTTTTTGTCTCAGAGAAAATATGTAATTGACCTTCTTAAAGAAATTGGAAAACTGGTGAAGCACCAAGTATTGTTCCTATGGTCCCTAATCCATTTTTAGACATTGATGATCATATACCATTTGAAGAACTTCCTAATGATGTGAAGAAAAGACTTGATCTTGAGAAAATTAAGCCATTTGCACATCTTAAGAGATATTGAAGATTGATTGGAAAACTGAATTATCTTATAGTAATCCGTCTTGACGTGACTTTCCTAGTTAGTGTTGTCAGTCACTTCATGGCAGCTCCCATAGTTGCTCAATGGGAAGCCTTAAAGCATGTTTTGCACTATTTGAAAGGTTCTCCAGGTCGTGGTATAATTTACAAAAATTTTGGACACACCAAGGTTGAGGGTTTTTGTGATGCATATCAAGCAAGTTTGAAGATTGCAAGGAGATCCACTACAGGGTATTGTGTGTTTGTAGGATAAAATTTGATATCTTGGAAGAGTAAGAAGGAGGTTGTGGTATCTAAATCTCGTGCTAAAGCAGAATACATAGCTATGTCGCAGTCCGTGCAAGGAATTGTATGGGTCTTCCAGCTAATAAAAGAAGTTGGGATTGTCATGTCACTACCAGTATAATTATGGTGTGATAATAAAACGGGCTTACATATAGATTCTAGCTCCGTCTTTCATGAACACACAAAGCATATTGAGATTGATTGTCATTTTATTCGTGACAAGATTAAAGAGAATTTTATTTTTACAGGATATGTGCGATCAAGTGACCAGATTGGATATCTTCCAACAAAAGCTCTAACCAGGACTTAAGTTGAATATCTTTGTAACAAGTTGAGCATGACTAGTATATATACTCTAACTTGAGGAGGAGTGTTATGAACATAGTATATATTAGGAAATAGGCATTATTAACATTATTACTATGCGTCATCATTATTACTACATGTCATCATTAATTTCACACATCTAACTATCTGTATATAAATACCTGTCATGAACATGAATAATATATGATATTTAGAGTATTGAGTTTACATAAGTTTACAATTTGTATCAGGAAAAAACTTTCTCACATCTGCTGTAGTTGAGAACCCTGCTGGCAATACGAGCGTGACGATTTACGAAAATGACATCATGGTCCGTTAGCACTTGAGGAGCCAATGAAGGCGAGGTGATGACCACACAGTATTTGGTGCGGAGTTGGAGTGAAAAGATGGGACCATAGGTTTGAGATAGAGTGGTGAAGTGTTTGTGAAGTTCACGATCGAGGGATAGAAGATTGCCGAACAAGGGAAGGCCTGGTGGACATGGTGGTAGGTTGGAATTGGCTTTGGTGATGAAGAAGATCCCACTGGTATGAAGGGTGTGAATATCCCACTGGTATATGGAATCCATTTGGTTTTGAAAGAAAGTTGGTAGTAGCATCTTCCTGTCGATTTTTGAAGCAAAGGATGGGAAAAAGATTTTAATTAATTTATCAGGAAGGTGAGTTCGTAGATTTTTTTGAGCTAAAGGGTGAGGTTGATTGCATTTAATTGACTAGAAATACTGCTAATTTGTCCAAGTCTAGTTCGCCTTATTTTATTGTGAAGATTCCCTTTGCAAATAATTTTTGTACTGTAGTCAGTTGAGGGGACCAATGTGTCCAGTTTGTACTTTGTTCGTTGAAGTTCACAGGCGCGCTCACACCACTAGTTCCATCTATATATAGGTAGTTAGATCAGATACATGTCTTCAGTGAAAACAATAGGGTTAGTAGGGTATTCACATTAATGCAATCTGGTTAAAAATGGAACTTGGCCACACATGAAGGAAGACCTGCTCCTCTCTTTCAATAAAGTGACCTTCTCACAAAATCCGTTGCCTTACGCTTTGGTACAGCACAAAGCTAGTCTAGCAGTCCTCGAAACTGATGGCAAACCATTACGCACAAGAGAGAATAGAACCATCAAGTTATTTGTCATGGTGTAATTTGCCTTGAAGGTTTTGTTGCTCAAAGAATCATTTGGCATAGAAGATTTGTGGAGTCATTTAACTTCTATTTATTTTGTTTGAGAGGAGCTTTATATTGGATTTGCAAAGCCACATCATTTATGATTGGATTAATTAAAACACAACAACTCAGCTAATGATGAGGCACCTCTTAAATATTAATTGACATGTTAATTAAATTAAAATATTTCATAAACTTCACTTTTTTATTATATGTGAAATCTTAATTAATGGATTCATTTATTTTAAGAAAAATAAAAATATAAAAATTACAAGCTGTCAATTAGGATTAATGTTCATTGAGATGTTAAATTTTAATTAGTGGTACCACAAATGATATGGTGAACTATGTTTACACTCACACAATAATCCCTCGCTAAAATATCTCTCTCTCTCTCTCTCTCCACGTTGATTGGCCAATTAATTGGGGATCAATCACTTACACCACTCTGGTACTTTTTATAATTCAAGTTTGGAAAAAATTTTGCTCCTTAATATAAAGTCCACTTAGATAGTAATTAATGATAGTATTTCAATTTTGTCTTTATTAAATTTAATGAAAAAATGCACTAATTCATATTGGACAGATAGAAAACTGAGTGAGAAGGTTGAGAATATGTCATTCATAAATTGGGTGGGGGGCCTCTTCATTGATCGTCCATTGCAATAAAACGATCGTATCAAAAAAGAAAAACAAAAAGGAAAACTGTTGCTGTATAGATTTTTTCCATCCACCTCAACATCTCCTTTTAACACCTTTTTTTAGCTCCACTTCAAAATGGAAAAGTCATTTTAATTCAGCAAGATTGTCCATACAAAACTGAACCAATGTTGCAGAGATATTTACATCTTAGTTGATACATACCTACTATCATGGTTTGCCATTCTTCTTTCCCATTCTAAGGAATATAGTCCCACAAATGTAGAAGACAGTGTTTTAAAAATCAAAATAGATCATGACTCTTCCAATTATTTACAGAAAAATTTATGTGTTTTTTCCCCTACAAAGTGAGCCTATTGAAAATCTTCAACATTAGAGTTAATTATCCGCTAACTATATATAATCACCCAAACTTAACAATGAACTTAGAAAATATTCTAACGTTTCTCCATCTCATCCTCTATTATCATGATAGGAAATTATGAAAGACACAACCACTATGAAAAATAAAACTGTAATTTAGAATATTATATAGAAAGGTACAACAGAGGAGCAGCTAAAAACTAATTTAGAATATTCAAAGTTTTTCGAGTGACTATGATACTGGCAGTGTTGATGGCGATAT
Source organism: Acacia concinna (assembly GCA_037177275.1). NCBI lineage: Eukaryota > Viridiplantae > Streptophyta > Magnoliopsida > Fabales > Fabaceae > Acacia > Acacia concinna. The sequence goes on along the minus strand of JBAGKO010182296.1, from coordinate 2,812 downwards.
CAGTGGGGAACTCAGTGAAGATGAAAAAAGTAATCTCATGGGAGAGCCCAAAAAAAAACAGTCTCTCTTTCTTTGTAAGGCTAAAACAGGTATGAAGGGAAAAGCTGAGGTGTTGGGAAAAAAAATATATGCATAAACAGCTTTTTCTTTTTTACTGAAACGCCATCGTTTCTACTCAATGGATGCTCAATGGAGAGGCCCTTGTCCTTCAAAATTAGGGACAAATTGAGAAAATTAATTTAGGACATATTTAATAAGTTAACTAACTTTTCTTGATATATAAGAATTTGGGGAATTGAACGTGTAAAAAGGATTGAGTTTTATGTTCCTTTTAATATTATATATTGAAGGCCCAATGATCTATCAGTCAGAATATAGCTACTCCTGACAAGAAAAAAAATATTAGAACAGCTAGTCTTCTCTTCATAACCTCAAAAACATACATCTTATTATTTCACAATCCCCGGTTTTAATCAAAATAACGAAGAAAAAATAAGAAATAGCTAAGATGACTATAAGAGCAAGTTGACTCATTTTTCTGAGTTAGAAATGTAAAAATTAGTTAATTTGATATACGAACTCACAAGTACAACCGAATTTGCAACAAACCGTAGTTTAAGACTGATTTGACATGACTTTGTAACTGTTTTTCTTTTGTGCTCTATTTGATGGTAGGTTTTGACTAATAAAAAGCTTGGTTGCATAATTGTGGCGTGGGGATGGCAATCAAAGGCACCGTCTTTTTCAATGAAAGACCAAACTTCTCTGACATTTCCAATTTTTGGCCTGGAGGCACCTTCCACTCAAATAAATGCATAAATGTTGCAATACAATACAATACAGAAATGTCCTCTCAGCCCTAGCCATGCCTGCACGTATTCTTCGTCCAGACCCAAATGGTAAATAATTGAAGCCATTCCCTTTGTAATAATATTGAGCATCCAAAAAATAATATTGAGTTCCTAGATTTTTTTTAACTAAAGGGTGAGGTTGATTTCATTTGATTGGCCAGAAATAGTGCTAATTTGTCCAAGTCTAGTTCGCCTTATTTTAACTGTAAAGATTCCCTTTGCAAATTGGAAATAATTTTTGTACTGTGGTCAGTGGAGTGGACCTATGTGTCCAGTTTGTACTTTGTACGTTGAAGTTCACAGGCGCGCTCAAACCACTAGTTTCATCTATATTTAGGTAGTTAGATTAGATAGATATCTTCAAAACAATAGGGTTAATAGGTAACATTTTTCTCATTAATGCAATCTGGTTAAAAATGGAACTTGGCCATACGTGAAGGAAGATCTGCTCCTCTCTTTGAATAAAGTGGCCTTCTCACAAAATCCGTTGCCTTACGCTTTGGTACAGCACAAAGCTAGTCTAGCAGTCCTCGAAACTGATGGCAAACCATTACGCACAAGAGAAAATAGAACCATCAAGTTATATGTCATGGTGTAATTTGCCTTGAAGGTTTTGTTGCTCAAAGAATCATTTGGCATAGAAGATTTGTTGAGTCATTTAACTTCTATTTATTTTGTTTGAGAGGCACCTTATATTGGATTTGCAAAGCCAAATCTAACTCAAACTTAGGGGACTTAGATATCCCGTTCTCCCCCAAGAAATTCATACCTTCATGGAAGCATAGACATACTCAAGCTGCTATAATTTGGACTGATATTAGTCTTTTACTTGCTTATTTAATTTTTTGTAAGTTCTTGTTTTCTAGAAATAATATAATTTCTTTCATACATTTCCAATTTTTCTTAACTTCTTTATTCATGTAATACTTTTATTTTTTTATTTTTTCCCATCCCTATAATACTTTTATTGTTGCTTAATATATCTAATAAGTCACACTATTACATGTCTAATTGTGGTATTCTATATGTGGATATATGACATTTTCCATTATTATTATGCATTTGGAGCATTTATTGTGACTATATGTGAATTGGGGGCATTTTGGTCATTTATGTGGAAAATGGATCAAAATCATTAATTAAGCAGAATTAAGTAATAATGTGAAAAGGATTTAATTGGAATTCTATTTTTTATTTCAGGGACTTAGGTGAAACATGGTTTTAATTGGAAGGAAAAAAGGTAAACAGCCTAAAGTGCAATTAGTTAAAAATTGTCTAAAGAAGAGTCAGAGGGACCTGGATTAAAAGTCTTATTAAAAGGTCACAGCCAAAAGTAGAAGAAAGCTGAGAGACGGGTTCATTTCTGTAAGTTCAGCCAAACAATTTTCTGACGTTAGATGATTTCATGACCGACTGAACGACGGCAAGAACAGTGTAGATTCACGTTTTCGACGAGCCATCTCTGAGAGGCCATAACTTTCTCTACAGAACTCTAAATTGAGTAGTTCCAAGTGCTTTGGAAAGATTGAAGAATGGATATTTGATCCGAGCAGAGAGATGAGGGTTTCGTGGTCTGTACTGGTTGGGGTCTTGGCTCGAAAATTTCTGCGCAACTGACATGAAGGAATTTCCAGATCTGATTCTCCTTGCTTCTCCAGCCTCTATGAGTGGCCGAATCTCTTCCTCTGTGGTGTCTAACAATGGTTTTAGCATGGATATGCAATTTAGGTTTGAGTTTAGGTGGTTTAACTTCGAATTGGAAATCAAATCGATGATCTTCTCTGTTTTCTACATCTGTTTCGGTTTTGGCTTCCAAGTTTGAGAGTTTGGATGATATTGGCTTGTGCATCCGATTTATTGGCTAAAGAGTTGTATCTAGAGTATATATGAACTTAATTAGGCTCGGTTGATGCCTTTTGAAAGTCATATTGAATGAATCTGTGTTCTTAGTGGTTTCTGGA
>JBAGKO010182239.1:0-16175 GCA_037177275.1 Acacia concinna | reverse complement strand
GATAAATATTTATCTTTATTCATTCCTTCTTCAATTAAGACTCTTCCCAAAGCACTACAAGAAGTATCTATAAATAGAACCCCAAAGGCTCCATTCCAAGACACGTCTCTTCTTTTCTCTTGTTCTTTGAATGTGTTATGGATTTTCTTGTAGCCATGTGTGACTAAATATTTTCTTATCTAGGGTAGCTATGAATTGATTCTTGGATTAGAGTATGTTGAATCTTTTAGATGACTTTTAATATTATTTTTTTGTTTATTTAATCTTGATTTTTTTGTCTTTATTAAATGCCTGAACAACATTAAATAAGAATTTGGGGGATTTAGATTAGCTTTGGAAGAAAGATTTTTATTGGACCATAAGATTAAATAACATGGTATTAGAATTTATTCTGATTTGCCATTAGGATAAGAATATACCTCTTGGACCTATATATTAGAGTGATTTAAGAATTTATTGCCTCTTGAATAAATTTGTTAGGAATAACAATTTTCATAAAGACAGGGATATAACTGATTTGGGAGATATTTATATATATTAATACTTTACACTAACAATTTAATATTAATTCCATCTAATTGGTGAAAAACATACTCTAAAACTTGAATAAGGGATTAGTTGCTCTAGGTTGTGTTATCATCTGAATTCTTTAAAACTCTAATTTTAGTAATTTTTCTCTTCATTAGAAATTCTCTTGAATCATCTCTATTTGATTTGCTCAACTTAAAGGAAAATAGGAATTTTAGTGCCTAATTACTAGTTCAATTGAGTCTCTTTGGGATGACCTTAATTTACCATTTTACTATTCTATGATCCATGTCATGACACCCTTTATCCAATTCCATCATATAAGAGCAGAAGAGTAGTGAAGTCATCTTGAGTCCTTAGTCAAAGGAACTCTAAAAAACCGTTTATAAAATTCAAGAACTATCTCAAGAACTGAACCTAAATTTCATTGGAAATTTTTTTTCTTTTAACAAAAACTTTTCTCAAAGAATTTGTATATAACATTTACTACATCATTAGGTCTCATCCGCTGTGCTCTTTTCCATTTCAATCTCATCAAACAGGTATCAGCAACACGTAACTTAGCTCATATATGCATGAGCTATAACTATTGTACTAGCGAATGGGAACGATATCAATCTAAGTTAACTAGATAGACATATAATCATCTACCAGTTCGATTACATTACCAATTACTAAGAATTCATGTTAATCACATCATATGTTTTATCTTGTTTTAGCCTCAACAGGGATTACAAGCCATATGCACTATATACAACTTCAAAATATCCAAAATATATCAAAGTAGACAACCAACAAAAGATTTAAACTCTTCTACTACAACCTCTAATCCCTAGCTGTCCACATTTACCTTCTTGCCTTCGAGCTGCCCTCCTGTATTGTATTTTTGTTTATGAAAGAGAGTGAGATTCAAAATAATCTCAGTAGTAACAGGCAGTCATTCATAAATATACAACATCACATAACATGTTAAACAATCATCAACAAAATTATCACAACAACATTCAATGCATAACATGTATATCACCATAGTGTTAGGTATCTCAAAAGGCATCGAGTGATACCACACTGGCATCCACACGGGCACATCACAAGGCACTGAGTGATACCACACAGGCACAACACAAGGTACTGAGTGATACCACATAGGCATCAACACGGGCATCACAGATTGGCATGAGTGTCCACCCATGCAATAGGCCCCAGGAGACCACCCCACATCATCAAAACATGTTATTGACTTGAGCATCCACCCGTGCAATAGGCCCCGGGCGACCACCCCGCAGAATAACACAGAATATGCTAGATAATTCATAATGAATACAAAGACATGAAGTGTATCTTATAACAAATGAAAGACAAAGTTACTACTTGGCTACTTTCCTTGAGCAACATCCAAATATTTATCTAGGCTTGGGCAACATTTCAGCTCCGGACAGTTATTAGGTCCTATCAATCCAGAATTTATGGATGACATGTCATTATCTGACTAATACCTGTAGAGTCATTTACTTAGGTTGGTTGTCAATAATTAACCCTTTATAATCTACTGTAAGGTCTATTATCAATTGACATCCAATTATAATGACCAATTTCCATTTATGACTCATGTCAATCACTATCCAATTGAAATAGGAATTTTTCCCAGATTACTAGTGTGAAATGAAAAATTCATAACTCCCTCTAGGAGATTCCAATTAATGTGATTCCAAGTTCTATTTAACCATCATTAAGTACCCTTTATAGGAAAAATAATTCACAGAATCAAATTTTACAAATAAACCCCAAAATTGGGCTTTCATTTTAATCATCCACAATGACTTCTTGACTTTTCCCTGATTCAGAGTCCCAACTTTCAAAAATCACATCTATCTTTCTGGACATTCATTTAATATGTTCTTAGACTCATTTTAAACTTTAGGATGTCTACTATTAGCTCACCAAATTTCATAAGAAATAAAACTGGTTTCCTCTGTTAAAAAATTACACAAAGTCCATACATCAGAATTTAATCCTAACAGGTTCATGCAATTCGCAAAATTCATAACTCAGCCTAAAAAATTCCAAATAACTTGGGTCTAAGCTCATTTTAAATTTCTCGATGTCTACTAGTTCCTCATAAAATTTCATTGTCATCCAAGGTCATTTGCCCCTGTTTTTGAAACATTTATTTTCCGTGATCAAGTTTTCTTTCCAGAATTCAACCCTAACTTTCAAAAATTATATCTCTCAATTTACAAATCCAAATTGCACAAATTAGTACTTGTTTTAAAGGTTGGTATGTCCTCTATATTACTGAACATTTTCAGAGGAAATGGATATCATTTACACAAAACAGACAGCTCCACTGAACAAAAAATACCTATATATATATATATATATTAATCCATTGTTTCTGTTTCGCATCTGACTATAGAACCAAAAGATGTCGTATGCAAGCACCGATACAGCACATGCAGCCCAAAATTCATCTTCAAACTTACATGCATTCACTTCTAGATTTCACAAATCCAACATGCAATTGAATGGGTAGCAGAAATCTGAAGGTGAGAAGAGATATAGGAACTCACCTTAATCTAAATCTAACATTGCATGTTGGAGATCTATTGTCCTTCCATCGCTTCTCCGTCTTCAACCTTCTTCATTTCCCGTCATACTCTCTCCCTTTCTCGGCTTCTCAGCAACAAGATAATCGAATGGAGACTCTTTCACCAGCTGTAGACCGAAGCTCTCAATCTCTCTCACTCTCGGCTTTGAAAATGGCAGAATGGAAGCATAGATAATGAAGGAGGAAGAATGCTGAACCCCTGGCTATCTTTCTCTCTATTTTCCAACAGAAAGAAATGGAGAATGCTGAATCGCTGAACTTGTACCTCTCTCCTTCTCTCACACTCGCAGACCTCCACTCTCGGCTTTGCTCCTTGCTTCAGCAATGGCAGAATTTCCGAATGAAGAAAATGAGGAACCGTGGCCTCTCTCTCTCTCTCTCTTCCTATCGACTTCTCACTCTCCTTGCAGCAGCGAAAAAGAGAATGTAGAATAGAGAATGGGCTTTTCTCTCGGCAGAAATAGAATGGTAATGAATGAAGTATCCTATGCCTTATGCGTGGGATACAATGGTTTTTCATGAACCACGCTGTCACTCATGGCCCATCACACGTAGAAGGAAATGGAAGAATGAAACATGCATGCCTCCCATCTGTCTTTGTTGTCTTATACGTGGAGGATGAGAGGAAAAAATATAAATGGGGATAAAATTGTGACGTGACAGATGAATTTTTAGTAAAGCCGCTATATTGACTATCTCTGAAAATTTCAAATTAACTGTCATTAGTCTCCAATAATTTCAAGGGCACTTCCCAATTTTTCCTATATTTTATTTCCAACATTTACTATTTTTTTCTAGAATTTTCCCGAATTTGGGTTCTTATCGATAAAATTTAAGATAGAAAATCTTAGAAATTAATCTCCATATTCTTTCGAACCGGAAATAATTTCGTAATTCATTAAAATTCTTGGGCTAATATTTTCTTCATTTAAATCACTTTTGGAGGCCTTTGGATATTTTTCATATTTAATTCTAACTAATTCTTCCTTTTTAATTAGCTAGAAATTCCTGTGAAGGTTGGAAAATTCGCCTTAATTTATTTTCTACATTCTTTCATCCTCTGGGCCTCATAAACTTTATTTGGGAAATTTTCCTTTCATCCCTTAAATTTCCCCCCAAAATAATCATAAAATCATAAAATAATGATTTTATCTTATCTTAAAGAGTTTCCCAAAATTTGGGATATTACATTATGCACTCACATATGATCCTTGGTATAAGATATATTTTATGATTTTTTATTTTAAACTTATATGCCAACTATTTATTATGTTCTCAACATACTTCCATTAATCATGCCACCAAAATTTTGATCTCAAATACTGAATTCAACTAAATAACATTATCATATATATTGTTATGCCAATTGCAAGAAAATATTTCTTGTGTAGCGCAATAGAAGATATAGCTTATTATTTCAATAATACGTAATACTAGTAAAAAATTAATTTGAAAAAACTTATGCAAATTGAATATTAAAGGAGAGAATCCCAATCCCTCCCAACAAACTATCCTATTGTTTTGGTTTAATAAAATGATCAATGAATTATACATTAAAAAAAAGGAAAAAAATACAAGAATTCTGAACTTTTAACTTTGGTTAGGGGTTTGATCCCTGGCATTGGGTATTGAGCAGCCTTAAATCTCCTGTCCATCTATCCTTCCCATAGAGAAACCCACAATGAGCGGAGGATTAGTTCTTGGCCTATAAGGCTAGAGATACCTTACAAAAGCAAAAAAAATAAAATAATAAAATAAAGGATAAGAATGCTTCATACATCAAGGCTCAATTGTCATAATTAAAGTAGCCCAATAGCAAACGCCTATAAAAAATAGAAAGAGTGTGGAATTTATAACCATGAATTATGAGAAAATTGCAATGAAGTCCCAATTAACAAACTTAATAGCAGCCAGGTTCCTCCAAATTTTCAAATTGTAGTGAAATCCTAAGGAACTTAAGTGCTATTAATTTCAAGTATGAAAAGTACAAGCTTGCCCTTTTGTTAGTAATGACAAGTTTAGAGCAACTAATGACAACACTAGAGCAACCTATAAAGAGTTTAGCGCATCTAATGATAACTTATAGGACAACAAGTGACTACAAAAAATATTAATTCAAAAAGTAAATACAACTTTCATGTGTTGTTACTCTAAAGAGTTATGCCTTATTAATTGTATATTGTCATCTAAATTCTCTCTTGCACAAACACGCCCCTTTCTCTATTGTATTTAATAAAATGTTCTACTTGTTCATTATCTTTAAACTCGATAGAGGTTATTGCATCAAATGATAGCGTGAATTTCATGGAAATTATACAACTTTCTTTTTTACCAATTGATGCTACAATTTGTCATATCACAGATTTTGGGCATATGATCTCAAGCATAAGCATAAATTAAATGCGCTATCAAGTCGAGTTGTGCAACAGTTCCCGAAAAGCCTTACAAAGATGGAATCATTCTTGGAGACTAGATAATGATTTGACCTTATTGAATATAAGTTAAACACGTAACTAAAGGTTATTCAAGGGCCAAATAAATAGTAGACACCATAAATTAGCATTGTACAACCACTCTCTTGAGTTATGGCAAAAGCATAATTTCTACAAATTACGGATACGTGACGGTAATCTTGGAAGTGATGCCCATAATTTCAAGAAAATTCCCCAGACACATAGGAAGGTAGAAAATAAATCTCCAAGTTATATTTAAAGCTTAATTGAGTACAAAAATATGAAAATTACCTCAAAAAGGAGTTATAAAGAATTATTAAAATTTTAGTTAATTAAGGGATAGTTAACCAAATTTAATTATGAAAACTCCAAGAGGCCTCAGTTAATTTGGGATAAATAGGGAGAAAAAATTTAAAGGTTAAGGGAATTTATAAAAATATTTTTAGGCCCTAGAAATTGAAATTTTATCATAAAGAAAATTTGAAGTGCATTTAATCCAAAAATAAGGCAATTTCTTAAAAATTAAGGGAAAAAATACTTAAGGTCAGATTTTGGCTTGAGAACTTCATGAATATTGTTTTATCAATGGAAGATGTTTCAAAAGAATTTTTCTAATTTTATTGGATAGGAAGTGCCCATAGAATTGTTTATGGAATATATTTTCAATTATAAAAACTAACGTTTATATCAGTTTTTTTTTCTGGTAATGTACAGGAGTGACTTAATTGGAATATCAACCATAGCCCAGGCAAAGGAAGATATCGAGATGTTGCATGGAATCGGGTCTTCAGTACAGTTTGCTGGACCCTTTGGACTAGCAGATGCAAGCAGATCTTTCAAGGAACCAAGGCATCAACTCAGGAAATACTACACAAATGCAATTATGGTTTAATGGAAAGTTCTATTAATCATCTCTTAAGTCACCAGTTTTTCAAAGGTAATGGAAATGGTGAATGTCATTGGATGCTACCGTCTTAAGAGACAATTCATATAGATGTTGATGGTTCGGTGCAAGAACACCTACAAGTGGCTTGCAGGGGTGTGTTGAAATATGCATAAGGGCAATGGTTAATGGGGTTTTGTATCTCACTTAGCCCGTGCAGTGTTACAGAAGCAGAGATCCAGGCTATCAAAACAGGTTTGGAGGTGACCAAACTGATGGGGTATGATAAACTATCAATCTTTTCTGACTCTATGGATGCTTACAATATTCTTATGAGTGATTGTTCAGTTGATCATCCTCTGAGGGAAATTGTAGTGAAAACTAGAGATTTGTTGTATGATGAATGGTATGTTGAGCTTCATCAAACAAAGAGAGAAAACATTGCTTGTGCTGATTTTATGGCTAAGCAGGGTCATGACCATGGCAACTCCATCACTATGGTGCACATCGTGCCTCCAGGATGTCAAAATCTATTCCTCAATGATCTATGGTTCTGTGCAAATTATGAATGGTTGGGTTGATAGTGTATAGAGTCTAGTCAATTATGTATGTTTCATTCAAGCTTTAGCTTGCCCTTTCATGTTAAAAAAATATATATATGAAAAATTGAGAAGAGCTCATTTAGGGCCCAATGTATGAGAGATCTGCGTCATTTTATAGCCAAATTAGGAGAATATTATTTTGAATTTTACTTGGCCCAAAATTAAGGAGACCTTGTGGCTAGAATTAAGATAATAATGAGATATTTTTGGAAGCTAAAGTTTGTTAAATTGGGTTAATATGTCACTTTAAGTCTTTAACTTCTCAAACCCACTAGAGCCCTTGTCAATGTCGGCTTCTAGCTGCAATTGGAGGACACGAGAAAAAGAAAACACAGAGAATGAGGGAGGGAAGAGAAAGGAAAGGAGACATGGAGTTCTTGCTTTTATTACGCTATTAAAACTTCAGATGATTCTAATCTTCACAAATATTATTCCTCTCATCAAGAGCTGTTATCTCCACCCTCCTATGCTTGGTGATTCACAAGTTTGTGGCCCCATTTAGAGAGATAAAGTGACAGCCTTGAGGGCTTAAGTATCAAGAAGTGATGGTAACTGTAAGATCTCATTTAGAGCTTGTGATTTGGTAGCATGTGTTGTAATTTTTAGTCCTAGAGCTTGCTTTCCTAATGTGTTCTTCTTTTTCAAAAGAAAGAGTTGATGTCTTAGCATGGGTTTTTTGGTTTATGTAAAGATGTTCTAGTTACAGGAACATTATTGGAAGTTGTAAATGGAAAATAACCCATTTGGGTGATTTCGAGAGTTCATGTTTCGGTGGGGAGAGGGGGAATAATACCACTATTTTGCAAAAAAACTGTAATTGGTTAAATAAGTAGTTAACCTTAATAATATGGGTTTTTGTAAATCTATAGACCTGGCCAAATTGCTAGAAACTAAGCAAAACGAAAGCCCATATTGAAGGAAAGAAGAGCATGCTCTCGGCCTTGGAAAGATAAGTTAGACGGAGGGAGGAGTTATAAAATTCAACTTCATATTTGAATTCCTCACAATAAATGATGTGGGAAATAACAAAGGTAGAAATTAAACATGAATAAGTCAAACGTTAGGCTAAAGAAAGCAAGTTATAGAGTAAGTTATAAGAAATTAGAGGTTTCAATGGTGCTGATGATTTATGAACTGGTGCATAACTTTTATTGAGGACCATTATTTGAAATTATGGAAGTTGAATTGGAAGCTTGGATAATAAACCTTCATGCAATGAGGAACTAGGAGCAAGAGAAAGGAAATAACGTTTCAAGGTAGCAAACATTAGCTTACTCTTATATTCTTAGTTTTTGCTTTCATGAATTGACATGTTTGTTGTGTTTATGTGAATATGTGAAGTCATGCGTTTATAAATGTGAACTTGTTTGAGACATGTCAAAGGCCTATGTGTTTTTATAATTAATGCATGATAGTTTTAAGCATGTCATTATTTTATGAAGTAATTAAGTTACAAGCATGAATATGATGCTAAGCTTTGCCATATATGTTGGAATTGTGGTGAATGTTTGCTACTAGGATTCTTTGAATCTCACCCCCACAATAACTAACCATACTAGGTTATATGCCTTAAAATGAAGAGCAAGAGCAAAGTGTAAGGGTAAGTGTAAGGAGAATAAGAATTTCATGACAATGTTGAGTTATGAATAGTAAAGTGGGTGATTGTTCTCATGAGTTATGCAAATTCATTATGAGGAATTTAAATGTAAATCTGATATGTGATGATGACTTACAAATGGTTAGAAGCCCTAAGACGACCTTAAAGCTATAATTCTATGAGTTACGTTCATGACTTCAGTTTTTGCTACTTACAGAGTATGATTAAATGTATGGCTTGATAACTAATAGTAAGAGAGGTTCAACACTCTTGAGAATTTTCATGCATGAATTAAACATATAGGTCTTTCCAAAAAGTCTTAAATCAGGTCAATTAAAATTTGTCTGACATGAATTATATGTTTTTACTATTGAGGTACAACATCTATCACTAAAATAGAGCAGTATTAGGAAGTGAATAATCTATTTTAATCTAAGCATGATCAGGCTAGTGAGAATGACTTTCACATTAAAGGACTTTTTCAACAGTTTTCAAGAAATGTTTATATCATCCTCATACGAGTTTTATAGAATTATTTAAGTTTTAAAAGTTATGGATCAAAGTGGGAATTTTTCCATTTATACATGTATAGGCACATAAAAACAAAGCATAATCTCTATAGCAGAAATTCATCATACCCTCCCACACCTTCATTTAATCAACAAGGGTTAAGGGGGGTTAAATAGCCTGGAAGTTTTCTTAGATGGGTACTAAGCACCTGAAAATTTTTGAGGGGGAAATTATACCACAGAAGTTTAAAAAAATGGAGCACTTTTGCCCTTTTGTTAAATACTCAAACAGTCAATGGTTAGTTAACTTATTTTGTTGAGGTGGCATGCCCACCATCGTATTTGTTTTTCTATGTCACATTTTTAATAGGAAAAAATTAAAGAAATTGCTTCTCCTTCAACTCAAGCTCCTTGGGCACTCCGGTCTTCTTCAACTCTATCTTCCTTTTCAACAATAGATTATGAGCTCCGAAATCAAAATGGGTTTTAGATTTAAAATGCCTAACCAATATGAAATCAAATTCTGAACCAAGGCAAAGAACCTTGTGTAGATCTACAATTCCCTTTCAATGTTTTGATGGAAAAGCTAGATGAAGTAAGCGCTTGTGTTCTTGGTGAGTTTTGCAAGTTGTACCGAGAGGCATAGACTCTAATTACTAGCAACGACAACGACATGGTGCTTCGAGGGTGTTATGTCAGTGGTGGCTCCTCCCTCTACGATTCGTGACTCCTTTCTCTCTAATTTGCCACTCATCCTTACTCTTCATCTTCTCCTTCTCCTTTCTTGATCCATCACGCACATGATCCTTCTAGCCCATGTTGACACCACTGTCTGCACTCAAACTTGCCCCCATGACACTGTTGCACAGATCTAACTTAAAATCGAGCCTAGATCTTCTCCTTCTTCTCGATCTCTGTCTTATCATCCTTCTCCATATAATTCTTTCTACAAATTTGAGTTTATTTGAGATGAATTGATTTTAATTTTCGGTTGAAATTCTACTTCTCCAATTAATTTATGATTGTTGACACTTGGTTGGATTATTTAGGCGTTGATGTCCATTGCTTTTTCTCTCCATTTCCTCTTCATTTAGGCATCTACCATTAGATCATGTTTAAATGGTTGAGATTTGATTTATTTACAATGATATTAAATATGTTAAAAATCTATCATGTAAATAGATCAAATCTCAACTATTAAAATTTGATCTAACTGTACATACACTAAATGGAGATAAAAAACAATGGAGACATTCATTGTCTGTCTTCCATTATAATTCCCTTTTGATTGCTTTAGCTGATTAATGATTTCACAGTGAGAGAATATAGGGGTCAATATTCAATGTCCATATATAACTATGACAAGATTACCATTCACCCAATTAACAATTTTTTTGTTGAAGCCTCTTACAGTCATCCTCCGCACATAAATTTATAGGCTTCTTGATTTATATATATATATATATATACTTTAGTGAGATGCTTTGGCTGTCATAAATGTTGAGGAAGTGACTCTTAGTTTTAGATATATGTAGGTGGTTCTAGAGTGTTACTGATGATGAAGAAGAGAGAGATTTTTTTTAAAAAAAAAATTGTTGCAAACTGAGGGGGAGGCAATTTTTTGGGTATTATAGGTAAATCTAAGGGAGAGATTGAGTCAAAATGTAGAGATCTAAGTTTGAGTTTTTGAATGGTGGGATTTTTGGTCAATAATAATGATGGAGTGCCTAGAGAAAGAACACACACCAATTTGCTACGAAAGCTTTTAACAAAAACATTCAAATAATTTCCAAGTCTTGAGTTGCAATGGTTTATTTCAAGAATTGTCAAGAATTAAGCTTTAAAAGGCAAATCAAGCATTCAAAAATATTGACTGAAATTTCCTATGAAACATATTGACCAAGCATACATTCTATCATTGGATCACACATTTACTACAAAAGGAAATTAATCAATCTAACTTAGTTTCAGCTTTCCAGTCAAATAAGAGTAGGAAATCTTTGTCAAATTAGTAGAAAAACCATTCAAAAATACCTTCAACCCCAAACTTAAAAGGGACAGTGTCCTCACTGTCAAAAGGGAAAAACTATGGGCATCTCTCCTGCAAGAGAAAAGAGACATACAACTAGTGCAACCAGAGATCCATTAAGCATGTGAAAAACAAATAAGCACAGCCCAATAGAAAATTACACTAAAGTCCTAAAAGGAAATTCCTAACTGTTGGAACCCTTGTTTTGATGATAACAAAATACATAGGCAAAGATATATCTGAGATCAAGAAGCTTTGCAAAAGATTTTAAGTTCTTTTATCATAATCACTCGAGTGATAATTTCATAAATAATTTCTCTAATGTTGATCAAAGACAAGTTCAAGTAACAGGTTATAAATTACTATGTTTTATAGAAGCAAAGTGATGTTGAAGTGATTCAAAGTCCATTGCAAAACCTTTTCTTTTAAAAATCACTTGCGCATCACTCGCAGGAAAGAAGAAGTAATTCTCAGGATCACTCAAGTGCCACTCGAGTGATCTTTAGGTTCACTTCCAGTGCCACTCAAGTGATCACAAAATTTTTCATCACTTTCAAAGCACTCTAGTGATGTTAAGAGTGATCAATACAAATCACTTCTAGTGCCACTCAAGTGATCATAAATTTTTCCATCACTTTCAAAGCACTCGAGTGATGTTAAGAGTGATCAGTACAAATCACTTCCAGTGCCACTCGAATGATCATAAATTTTTCCATCACTTTCATATTACTCCAGTGATCTTGAGAGTGACCAGTACAAATCACTTCCAGTGCCACTTGAGCGATCATAAAATATTTCATCACTTTCATATCACTCCAATGATCTTGAGAGTGATCAGTACAACACTTCCAGTGCCACTCGAGTTATCATAAAATTTTTCCATAACTTTCATATCACTCTAGTGATCAATACAAATCACTTCCAGTGCCACTAGAGTGATCATAAAATATTTCATCAATTTCATATCACTCCAGTGATCTTGAGAGTGATCAATACAAATCACTTCTAATGCCACTCTAGTGATCATAAAACTTTTCCATCACTTTCACATCACTCCAGTGATCTTGAGAGTGATCAGTACAAATCACTTCCAGTGCCATTCTAGTGATCATAAAACTTTTCCATCACTTTCATATCACTCTAGTGATCTTGAGAGTGATCAGTACAAATCACTTCCAGTGCCACTTGAGTGATCATAAAATATTTCATCACTTTCATATCACTCTAGGGATCTTGAGAGTGATCAACACAACACTTCTAGTGCCACTCGAGTGATCATAAAATTTTTCCATCACTTTCATATCACTCCAGTGATCAATACAAATCACTTCCAGTGCCACTCGAGTGATCATAAAATATTTTATCACTTTCATATCACTCCAGTGATCTTGAGAGTTATCAATACAAATCACTTCCAATGCCACTCTAGTGATCATAAAACTTTTCCATACTTTCATATCACTCTAGTGATCTTGAGAGTGATCAGTACAAATCACTTCCAGTGCCACTCTAGTATTCATAAAAATTTTCCATCACTTTTATATCACTCCAGTGATCTTGAGAGTGATCAGTACATATCACTTCTGGTGTCACTCCAGTGATATATTATTCTAGCACTTTCACTTGAACTTCATTTCGCATAATGAATACTCTAAGTGTTGATCTTTGAGATGCATCTTTTCTCTAAATTAATTGTGTCTCTTATTGATTATATCCTATCATTTAAGCTTTATTACATCATCTACAATGTTGTTGATTATCTTTTGGTAATGATGCCTGGCTATAAATTTTTAGAGTATGAAATCACTCGAGTGATCATCATATTCACTCAAGTGATATGGTATCGAAAAACAGAGCATCATTTCTTTTATTTGAAATCAAATGTTCACAGTTGATTTAACTTTAGGAAACTTAGTTATTCTCCTAACATATCTTTGTGTAAGTATTTGTTCATCACAACATCATCATCAAGAATTAAAATGACCATCGGATAAAAAACTCATTGCTAATGCATCATCAGCATTAAATGCACCAAAGACTATATTTCAAATCTCTTCTTTTCCATCTCAATGGCTATAACTTGGGAACTGAAGAGCTTCTACAATCAACAGTTGTGAAGTTATCTCTGACATCTTCAACTGAAACAACAATGGTCATTAATCTCAGCCTTAGTATAAATATTAGTAGCCTTGAAGGCAAAACTAATGAACACATTTATTGCCAAACATATTGTTCCATTGATCCGTGAGAGAAAACATACTCTGTAATGCACGTGCTTCAGTGTTTAGATATTCACTCTATCGAGAGAGCATTTATTCACCTTTAAATGATTGTATAGTGGCTTCCAAGAGCCCGTTTAATCTTGGAAGATAATGGAAATCTTAGAAGAGGTTCCAAGAACTAGACGTAGGTCAAAGTTTGGACTGAACTAGTATAAATCTCGGTGTCTTCATCTGGTGACTTGTTTCTATTTCTTTTATAAAGTTTAAATTTGTTAATTTTTATAATATCACCCAATTCACCCCTCTTGGGTGATAGGCTTGCACTAACACTAACTTGAATAAAAGAGAGTCCCTAACTTAACTCTATTAACTCCTCAATTCAAGTTTGTCTGAAACACATTTTAATTCAGTGCTAAACTGTCCAAGTCATGTTCAATCACATGGAAAAAAAATAACAGTGAACCACCCTAATCTCATGTAACATCAATCTGTTCAAACCTAAAGGGCATGGCGAAGAGTTCAAGCATTTAACATAGAACAGAGCAGTGCATATCAACTTTCATGATGTAATTTTAAGTTTTGACTCTCCTATTCAGTACCAAATAGCCACACAGATCACAAAGCTTAACCCCTGCCCTAAAAAGCTACAACAACTTCTTATTCTAGTTCCCCTTTAGTCACATATGCAGACACAAAAATTTTCATTTGACACCACAAATCCTAGCACCACACTAAAACTAGAGTAATAAAGAGTGAAAGAAATACTTTGCAAGTAACAATATCAACTCACAAGACATTCGACACTGTTAGGAGGTGTCAAGAGGATAAGAATAAGGTTGGCTCTTAAAATATATGGTTTTGTTGGAAAGGAGGATCCCGAATTGCTAAATGGAGATGTATTGATAGTGAAATCATAGGAGATAAGGTGCTGAGATTGATAGAAGACAGAGTGATGTTACTAGTGGAGACAAAGAATGACGATAAAGAATGAAGGATAGTAGTGATAAGGAACGACGGAAGGGGAAAAGAAAGAAAAAAGAAAAAAGATAATAAGCTTGGGTAGTGGTCATTGATGGTAACACATGGTATGGTAGGGTGGAGGAAAGGGTTAGGGCCAAGCAAAGACTGTGAGTTGAAGTGGAGGAAAGGGTTAGGGCCAAGCAAAGATTGTGGAGGAAAGGGTTAGGGCCAGGGAAAGGGTCGTGACATGGGCACCATTAAGTAAAACTGTACATTTTGGAAGCTAAGTCGAGGTTGAAGTGCTGTCTAACATCTGAGGTCACAACCTCACAGACTGAGATTGCGACTTAAGCTTAAGTCAAGACTTAGTTGCTCTTTGTCATTCTAGGTCATGGCTTGACACACATGAGGTCACGACCTGATTCCATAAAGGTAAGTTGCGCGTTTTGAAGTAAGGTTTTCACATGGCCTATATAAAGGGGAGTTCACCTTCATTTAGAGTAAGTATAGATCCATGAGATTTCATGGTATTATAGCCACAAACCCTAATCTCCCAATTCCTCTCCATTCCTTAACCATACCAAAACCCTAGACCTCTATCCATCAATTCCCACCATATCTAACCACAAGAAACCTTTTACTACCATCTTCCTTACCAAACCACAACATCTCTCATGGATTTGATGGTCAAACACGATTGCAGGAGATCTGAACATATGAGAGGCTAAATCCTTTAGCCTCTCAGTGATAGAAGATGAAGCTTGAGCTTCAAGTAACAACCAGGGGAGTAGTTTTCAATCTAAATCTCTTCTTAATCTCTTGTAGGGTTTCCTAGATCTAGGAGTTTTACATGGATGTTGGGATTGTTGATTACGATTGTAATTCATGTGATTTAGATTGATTTATGCATACGGATTGATGTTTGAATCTTTGGTTTAATTTTATATATCAAGTTTAAGATTTTTGTGTGTCAATTTCATTGTCATGATTGTGATTGATTCTTCTGTACACACATCGTCCTTGGATTGTTGATTGACAATTTGGGGATCATTCATTCATCTTTTCACATGTACTTTAAGGGGCTTAAACAGTGATTTAATTGATGATAAATTAACCTTGGATTCAAGGAAGTTTTTCATTAATCAAACCATTGCACCCAAGTGATTGCTTGGGGTTTTCCTTCAAACTTAGAGATTTAAAACTCCTATTATCTTTTGAGAGAGCGAGGATAGTCAAACGTCCATCATTGAGAGACTGTTCTATCATACTTTCTTTTCATCCAAACCATCTTTCAAACCCTAAAATACCAAAAAGATTTAATTTGTTTGCCTTTATTTTATTTGCACCAAAAACCCCCAATTTTACTGAATTTGCTTTGTTTCGCTTGAAAATTAGTTTATAGGAATTTCAATTAGCGCTCCTTGAGAAGAACGATTGGTTGCCCCTATACTACATTATTGGTGCAATCATTCTGACAAATTGATTCAGGTGATAGTCTCGATCCGATCAATTACAATTCACCCAACTCTTATTTTTGACCAACTTTGAAAAATCATAACTAATTCTATAAAAATCGAAATAAGGTGGTTCCAAGTTCATTAGAAAGCTATTTCACCTCCCTTTATGGGAAAAATAATTCCAAGTCATAATTGCATAGAAATCAGCGCGTGCAAGCCCTAAAAAATGCACTGTTCATATGGTCAAACAACACTATTCATTTGGTCATTTTTCAATTTTCCTTGATTTTTTGCCTAACTTTGGGAAAACTTAACTTTCTTTGCTAA
>JBAGKO010182167.1:0-15824 GCA_037177275.1 Acacia concinna | reverse complement strand
TTTGCCATTTATCCCAAAATAATAAGATCTTCTCTTTCTATAACTTGAAGAATCTACCCAGAAAATTGGGATGTTACAAACATTGTTTAGCTGTAAAGAAATTTTTTAGACACCTTTAGGGTACAAAACATTACAAGCTCACATATAGAAGAACATATAATCTTGAAGTGATTGGTTACTTAGATTCTGATATAGGAGGATGTAAAGATACAACGATATCTACTATTAGTTATGTTTTCTTCTTAGCAGAAGGAGCAATATCATGAAGAAGTGTCAAACAAACATTTGTAACTGCTAGTACTCATGATGCTGAGTATGTGACAGTTTTTGAAGCAACTACACAAAGAATCTAGATAATAAATTTCATCACAGGGCTTAAGATTGTGGATTTGATCTCTAGGCCAATTAGAATGTTTTGTAATGACAAAGTTGCGGTGGCCATTGCCAACAACAAAAAGAGTGGAGCTCGAAGTAAATTTGTTGAATTAAAGTTTTTATCTTTAAAAGATAGAGTTAGAAATGGCCAAGTTTCGGTTAAATACATCAATACAAAGAAAATGCTAGCAAATCCTTTGACTAAAGATATGAAACTGAAAGACTTTATTATACATGTATCTTATATAGAGCTTAAGCCATTATATGACTAAAGAAAGTATGTGATGCTATGAATTTTCATCTATTTTATCATCTCTCTTTTGTTATTTGTGTACATATATGTTGATGAGATTGATAAATATTAAGATAGGAATTGAATATACATTAATGTTTATTCATAAAGTATTACCCATTAAGTAAGGATACTATTTGTGATTATGGAAGACAATACTTTATCAATGCGGATTTGTCGCCATAGTTTATGTAGTGTTGCTTAAATGAACTTACTCACCAAATAATATTAAGTTGTGGGACAAGTGGGAGAATGTTAGAAATTTAATATATATTGAGTATATATATATATCTTATATTTATTTAGATATACTATATCATATATTTTATGTTATTATTTTAATATATATAAATATATCACCGAATGTGTCCCACATAATTATTTGGATTACGGATTAAAGAGTTGCGTTCAGGGGTTGTAACTGGTCGGTAAATCCTTGAAGAGTTTTGATGGGAGGCTATATAAGGAGAAGGCCACACTTAGAACGGACACGTAAGAAAAGTTGTTTGTTCAATCACAAATTCTTTAACAGTGACAATATCCAACAGTCCATCGTTGTGCCAAATATTCCCATCCAGAAGAATTTAAGAAAATCTCAAAAAACACACCATTCAGATACGTTATGACAAGAGGTACATAAGACTTCCATTGTAAAACTCATAATTTAGATTTATGTATTATATGTACCACTTAACATATAAGGTAATGACTCAAAGATAATTGCCTCTAACAATTTTTTTTTTAAAAAAAATACATGTACGGCAACAAAAGTTTGAGTCATGAGCTTAAACGGTATATTTCATTAGGGAAAATATAGGAAGAAATATATTTACACATTATTCGAAATATATAAAAATTAAAGTAAATACTTAAACAAGCGAATCACCCTTTCCACCTTTATCACTCTTCACCAGATTCCCTCATACTGGGTAATAACGGAGATGTGGAGAGCAAGTTGTGAGTAATCGGCATTAATGCTGAGTTATTTAAAAATTGGGAAAATTGCAGTGGGGTCCTAAATAAAGGAATTTATATTAAAGTGGCCCCAAGATAGAAATAAAATACTATCAGATCCCATTGTTGTTAATGGCGCTGCTGGAAATTGGGACTTGACAGTAATATATTCCTTATATTGAGGACTTAACAGTAATATTTTCTTATCTTGAGACCACTTTGTTGTACATTTTCTTATTTAGGACCTTATTACAATTTTCCCTTAAAAATTCAGATGGCACTGTCTAATTGGTTAAGTGGTTATATTAGATATAATTATCCACATACTAAATATCTCTCTATTTTACTCAAATAATAAAATCTTTGAAAGCGTATACAAACTTTTACTGAAATTGAAATATATGTTACCTTATATGTTCAAAATTTTATTTCTATTCATCAAACTATTAGTTGACCAATAATTTAGAATTTTTTGACCAAAATACCCCTATTTAATATAAGAATTATTTAAACATTTATATTTGTAAAATTTTATGCTACCAAAAAATAATTTTGTTACATATAATTTTTAAATTTATAATATTTTCAATTTTATTATTTTCATTATATTATAAAATTTTTATTTTTGTCACATTAATTCAAAATTATTTTTTACGTTTCCTTTACAAAGCTAAAAGTATAATTCAAACGCATACTTTGATTCATCATATAATATAAATTATGTAAGCTTGAGAAAATATATAAAATTAAAGGGGAAATATTTATGAAATAATGAAATAGCGGACTAATAAATGTAAACATAATTATCTAAATAAATTTTAAAGTTTAAAAGAATTCGTTTTGAATATTTTAAAGACATAAATTATCTACACTTACTTTGTCCTATATTTGGATTGAAAGAAAATTGAGGGAAGAGAAATTGGAGGAGAAACTTTAAAAAATAATAAATTTATTTATTATTTATAGAAGGTTTTAAATTTAGTATTTATTTTTCTCTCCTTTTCCCCTACTTTTCTCCTCATATAAACATAGCAATTGTTAAATAAAATTGTATTATTTAAATAATAATAATAATATTTATGTCAAATTACTTAAGTCAAGTAACTCCATAAAGTTAATTAAAATATGCCATGTATATTATTTCTCCGTATCAATACTTAACTCCAAAACATAATTTAATACCGTTAACCCCAAAACATGATTTAATATGGAAAAAACATATACATGGCACACTATAATTGACTTTATAGACTTACTTAACCTAAATAATTTGATATAAGTTTTATCCTATTTTGATAGGAACTTTTTTTTTATAGGATTATTTAGCATCTTATACTATTGGCTCACATTGAAATAAAATCCATAAAGATCTAACGAAACTTTACAAACAATTCTATGTTGGTCTTAATTATAATAATTTTTCTAAACTTCGGGAATCAATGCTCTTTCCTCTTATAAAAATGGGGGTTGGTGGGAATTGAATTTGAGCACGTGCACATGAGATGAGATGCGATTTTTATTTTAATCCACTCTTGATCTTATTATTATAATTGAGAGACATTTGGAGTCAGTAGTTGCTGTGGGTCCCACGTGAATACTTTTATGTAAAGGAGTTCTTTTTTCTCTTTGTGTGGCGTCTAGTGTGGTGTGTTGTGATGGGGACCTGAGTAGGACCGTTTTGAGAGGAAGCAAAAACAAATTAGCATTGAACAAAAGATTGATCAGAGCGGACCGGTCGGTTCAATCAATAACCGGCAACTCCTGTAGGAATCAAATAGGTGCGACTATTTGAACCGGTTTAAAATTTAAGAAAAAAAGATTTTCCTTCCACCTTTAGAAAAGGAGGAGCATAATTATAAGAATTATAAATAATATTAACATATTTTAAACAATTTTTAAAAGATTTTCATTTTATTTATAGAAGTTTAAAAAATATATTAATATATTGCCACTTATTTTATTATTATCATTTAAAATTTATTTTGTTATCAAATATTTTTTTTAATTTTCATGTATATATGTAATGTTATTTATTTATTATCAATTAAATTGTAATATTTTAATATGGTCGGTCCGACCTCCAATTAGACACTAATTAAACTATTAAACCTTGAATCTCAAACCAATACTACAACCAATTCATTATCTGGTTAGATTTTTTGTTTCTTGAAAATTAGGAGTTAATCTTAGGCCTTGGCCTTAGTCTTTGTGTGCATTTGTATTCTTTAAGAGGAGGCATAAAGGTACATGTTTTTCTATTTTTGTACCCCTTTTTGTCATACTAATTTTTTAAAATTTTATCTTGAAAAAAATTATATCTAACAATAATTTTTGGAAAATTTTTAAAAAAAGACAAGAGAAATAAGGAAATTTCAATTCAGTACAGCGAAATCCGAAAATCTTAAATCAGTCTTTTTATATTTTTTGTATATTTACGAAAATGCCACTAGATTTTTAACAACACAAGTATTATAATTCACAACACGAGTATCTAAATTAACAACACCAAAAACATTTAGGTACTACGTATTTATACTGTGAGTTGTTTGTGCTGATGTTGTTAATTGAGATACTCTTATTGTGAATTAAGATAACCATATTGTTAAAAGTCCAGTGGCATTTTCGTAATTACGCAAAAAATTACAAAAAGACTGATTTGGGATTTTCCGATTTCGCTGTACTAAATTAGGATTTTTTATTTCCCTTATCTTTTTTTGGGATTTTCCCATAATTTTTTTAATGAAAATTTTAAAAGGGTTAAATGATTTTTTTGCCCTAAAAGTTTTCACCTAAGAGTGATATATCCTAAGTTTTTTTTGAGGTGATTTTGCCTCAGAAATTTCTAAAAGTGAGCAATTTTGTCCATTGTTAACTCCATTAATTTGAATAGCTAGTTAATCAAATATATTGAGCTAACAACTCACATATCATATAACTGATTTTTTTAAAGTGCAAATTTGCCCCAAAAAGTCTATATGTCATACTACATTTTTTTAAAGTTAGATTTAAGACTTTCAAATCAGATTTACACCTTAAAAAATGACATGGATGACATATGAACTATCAGCTCAGTATTTTAGTCAACTAACGGTCAAAATTAATGAAGTTAATGGTCCATAAAAATTGCTTCTTTTTTTAAACTTCCAAAATAAAATCATTCCTTGGTGCAAACTTCTAAAGTGAAAATGCTGTTTAACCCAATTAAAAATTGTTCAAAATATAATGATTACAAACATGAAAATCATCTCCGGTACATCAAAGGATAAATGAAGTATAGAAGGCATCTTGTGACTTAAACATATCCAAAAGTGTAGAGTTCTCAAGAAATTGATGAAAAATCATCTTCATACCGAGCTAGCAAGAAGTTGGTGAAAAATCATCTTTATACTAAATTAGATAGCAGGCGAGCATAACTGAATTTTGCAAATATTAATTCAAACAAGTTTTTAGGCCTACCAAGAATAACGTTTTTTTAACCAATATATAGTTAGTTTAATAGTGTAAAGTTTCATTAGATTCTTTTAAATCTCGAGTTTAAATTTTAAAAGAAACACTTGTTAGATGGGGATGCACGAATAACTTCCTTAATCTAACTGCAAGAGCCAACTAATTTTTATATAAGGGTTAGAGGTTGTATTAGCTCAAACAGGTACCTAGCGTGGGTCCTATGATCCCTAAGTAGATTCATATTTCACATTCAGCACTGCTGCAGTATATGTGAACATTCAAACTTTCTGGTCCCAAGTTGCGTTTTTTAATTTCTGCTTCAAAATAATTTTGACTTATAAAACAATTTGAATTGAATATTTTATGAAAATTGACCTCTTTTTTCTTTTTATTTTTATATGTAATAATTAAATACTAATAACATGTACTACCTCTATTTTTTAATAATGCATTTAGCAGAATGCACATGTTCTCCATCCACAATTCAAGAGCCAAATTAGTGTTAAAGTGATGCTTGAGATTGCTGATGCTTGCAGTACACACCCTAGTAGAAAGTGAAGCTCTTTTTTTTTTTTTCCCTTTTTTCTTTTAACAGTGTTAATTCTATGTTAGGATGAGGGTCACAATTGTTCTACTTTAATTAAGTTAGGATAAAAATTATATCCTTAAAATTTTTAGAGTGTTGATTGTACCTTCAAAAATAATTCAAAATGTTGGATGCACCTTTCAATGCATTTATGGTGACATTCCTCAAAGTATCTCTTTCCATTATGCACTCCCTTTCTTTTTTTTTTTCCTTTTTTTACCCCATAAATTAACCCAGAACAATTATTTTGCTAATAACTCTTGTTTTGAAATTCATTAAAAAATAAATGTATTCGTCTCCTATTTATTACAGTTACTTCATACTACTCTTGTTTTGACATTTACAACTTTGGTTGCCATCGCTTGAGCCCTGACTGGCGGCTAACGGCGAAGTTACTTATACATTTTTTAAAATTTATAAAATAATAGTAGTAAATAGAAAAACCAAAGTAATAAATATAGTGAAACAAAAGTGTTGGCAAAAAAAAAAAATAGTGAAACTAAAGTACTCTGGTAATCAAGGCCCCCATTACTAAATATTTTCAAATAAGTACTTTGATTATGTTATTTGCTACTTTGGTTTTATTTTCAATTATTATTGTTTTTCATTATGTAGAGTACAATTTACAATTTTCATATCTGTCAAATTTTTCTGTTAATTCTCTTTCTAATTTAGTGAATAATCTTTGAGAATCTCATCCATATATTCAGTTATCTATGAATTAAAACATATACTTTATTATTAATGTTTTTGATATTTTTGAAAAATATTAAAGGTTTACGCAAATGAAATCTCAACCTTACTTATTAAATATTGTCATTAATTTAATATTTACTTATATCGCATCTATCTTAGAAATATACATATAAGATATTATGATTATATTTGAATTGATATGATTAGATATCTATACCAAATATCATTAGATATAATTTTTTTTTGTTCTCCAATGGAAATGTAGGATTTCCTATATTTTTTGCACAACTAATCCAACATATTGTAAGTTAGATAAAAAAAAAATCTAAAAATAATATCAAACCCTCAAATGTTAGAAGGACTATTTGTAAAGAAGATGAGGTTATGAAATTTATGGTTAAATAAAGATATTATTGTACTTTCATATATTATGTTATATTATAAAATAAAATTAATGATAATATTCGTACTAAATCTTACTTGCTACTAAATACAATCTAATAGTTCAATCCCAATCCCTGCCCCAGTCCCTTTCCCTATCCCAATCCCAATCCCAACCCTCTCCCATTCTATCAAAACTTAAGCCACGTACTAAATAAGGCCATAAGATTATTGAGTTGTGGCTTGTTGGTAAGGGGTGCTTAAGGGGCGTGTTTAACATTTCAAAAGTTTAAATCTTATTTAGAATTATTAAAATCCGATGCCCTTATTTGTCCTTTTGGTATTTTTAAGATTTTTTTTTTACATTATCCCTCTGTTTTTCCATACAAAAATACTTCTACCAAGAGCTGATGTCTGATCATATTGATACATTAAGGATTGAAAAGTCTAAATAATGATAAAAAATTACTGACTTGCAAAATTTGTACACCGAACTGTGCTTTTTTTATCCAGATTTTACATTGAAATTTGACGAGTCCGATATGCATCCCTATAACAAATTTTCAGCTTTACCTTTAATCAATATATAATTTTTTGGGAGAATTCTACTTAAATACCATGTGAATTTACAAAATCCAAATTGATCTTTTAACATTTCAAAAGGACATAGACCAAATTAAGTTTTTCAAATTTTCTGATGTAAACAGTAGCAGGATTTCACTATAAGAGTAATGAGATTTACAAGAAGAGTAATATATTTCGCTATAAATTTCTTATCTTTGTTTTTCTCTCTCCCTCTGACAGCACTGTTCATCTGACATTGACACTGACACTGACTGACGCATAGTGACAAAGAAGAGAGGAATGTGTTTATGACAGAGGAGAGAGAGGATTTTCGCAAGTTGAATAATGAGATTTACAATAATAGTAATGGAATTTACTAGTCTGTTGATCACTTTTCTCATCAGCAAATTTGAAAAACAAAGGAGAGAAGGGATTTTTCACAAGTTGAATAATGAGATTTGCAATAATAATAATGGAATTCACTAGTTTCTGAATCACTTTTCACTTTATAAAAGTTAAAAAACCCAATTTAGTCCATAGTACTTTGGTGTCTTTTTCAAATGTTAACAGACCAATTTGAGTTTTGCAATTTTAAATGGTATTTAAATGTCATTTTCTCAAATTTTTATTGATAAGAAATCAATATATAATATAAGTATATAACCCATGAGAAAATCTACACAATAATAAATTAAGGATAGAATTTTTATATGAAGATTTAATTATACGGCTTATAAATAGAACTAAAAAAAATCTCTCTCTCTTTTTGTATTATAAATTGGAGTAGAAGTGTGTTAAATTCTACATTTACTCACTAATTTTATAAAACATGGGTATATATATGATTTTTTTATATACTAATTAAAACTATCAAATGCTTTATAAAAGGACCATACTTTTTAGAAAGCGCCACATAATAGCTACTAGAGTAGTATAAAGGGTTAAGGTGTAAAAATATACATGTGATTATTCCCCAATAACGCTCAGTAGTAAGTGTTTTTTTAGATACAAAAGTAGACATGTGGTAATGAAATAAAAGCCAAAATACACATATGATTATAAAATAGGAGTAAAGGTTACATTTTCCGTTAAAGTCAAAATGTTGACTGTTAAATATAAGTTTTTTTTACTAATATTGATGATCTGGATAGTAACTTGACTTTGATTTATAATGTTGGAGGTTAGAAATCCCCACATTAGCTTTTAAGGTAACAGATTAGGTGAAAAATCTGATGGTGCTTTGAGCTGATAGTTGGAAAGGAGGAAGAAAAACTAGGGGTGATTAGTGGGAGGAAAATCTAAAGATACTTTGGACTAAAAGTTGGGAAGGAAAAAGCAAAATTGTGGGCAATTAGTAGAATGGTTGATTACTATTTGGGAACTCCTAGCCTCCAAAATTATAAATCAAGGTCAAATTACCATTCAGGTAATCAGTATTAGTCAAAAAACTTATATTTAACGATCAACATTATGACTTCAACAGCAAATGTGGTTTTTGCTCCTATTTTATAATCACATGTATATTTTTACTCCTATTTTATAACCATATGTGTACTTTTGCATACAAAAAAACCATTTGCTACTTAGCGCTCCTGAAAAATAATTACATATATATTTTTCACCTTGACCCTAGTATAAATTTAACAGATAAAGTAAAATATAAAACTAAAACAAACCCCTTTACAAGCTATTGTATTTAGGAGTTGGAGGAGTAATTTTTTCAGACTCGAATCTTTGAATATTACTCAAAATTCATTACTACAGAATTATATATATATGACAATTTTTTTCCCATATATGATATTTTCATATATTTTAACATCATATATATTTATATGGCGATTGAATAACTATCATATATTTATGCAGATATATAACGATTTTTTACATTTACCCACCATATATTTTATTTTATATATGGTGGTTGTTAATGAAATTACCATCATAAATTGTTACTATGATTTCATCATATATAATGGATTTTTCAACAACTGTCATATATTCCTTCTAAAATTTTACACACCACAGAGGCAATTTCAATAAACCCCCAATTTCATATGCAATAAAACATTAACATTATCAAGTAGCTAGCTATAACATATAGCTAACATATTCAATTTTAGTTGTAATAAACATACATCAATTATATTAATGATCATCATAAACATATATACATACATATATATCACCATAAGCTATATATATATATAGGGTTAAGGGGCAAAAATGCCAATGAAATTTTTTCATATGGGCATCCAGCACCATAAATTTTCGTAAGGTGCAAAATGCCTATGAACTTTTAAAAATGGGGCAAAAATATCATAATTGCTAACTTACCCAAACGGTATTACTTTTTGAGTTAGTGAGACCTACAACTTTATTTTTTTTATAGGGTTAAGGAACAAAAGTGCCCACAAATGTTTTTCAAATAAGCATCCAGCACCATAAACTTTTATGGGGTACAAAAGTGCCTATGAACTTCATTATCTATATTAACAATTACAGTATCTATACTAACAATTTGTACCAGTGCCAGAGCTACAGTGATTGACCGCAAGCAAGGTCACCAGTTATGCGACAACGGGCGTGACCTCCTCCCACAAGCACAAGAGCTCTGATGGCTGGTAGGAGTATTTTTTAATTAAAATAAAATATAAGGGTATTTAGATAATTTCCCAAAATTTTCCCATATGAGTAAAAAATTCCAGTTTTATACTGAATGATTCATCTGGGAGTTTTATGTTTCAGCATATTGAATTGTCTTTTTCACATTTCTTTGGTATTTTTCTAGGATTTTTCCTAATTGTTTCACCAGCATTATTTTACTGATTACATACCATCTCAGATCTATGAACAAAAATGGGGTATTGTAATTGGATAACATAGCGATGAGATAATATCAATTAAAAGTTCATAGACACTTTTGCACCCCATGAAAGTTTATGGTGTTGTATGCTCATCTGAAAAAAGAGTTCATGGGCATTTCTGCCCCTTAACAAAATAAATTTGTGGGTCCCACTAACTCAAAAAGTAACACCGTTTGGTTAAGTTAATGATTGTGGCATTTTTGCCACATTTTTAAAAGTCCATAGGTACTTTTGCATTCTACGAAAGTTTTTGGTGCTGGATGCCCATCTAAAAAAATGTTTATAGCATTTTTGCCCTTTAACCCATATATATATATATCATTGCATTGATTTCATGTATATATATAGTAACACATAATCAAGAGTGAATAGAAATAAATATGAGTGAATATAATACATATATACAAAAAAATATATGAGTGAATATAATACATATTATATACATTGCATGTACATGATCAAGTGTCTATTTTCTTTTCCTTGACTTAATGGTAATGCTCTTTTTAGTTTCAATTATTTTCTTAACAAATTTATGAATTAAGTTACCCTTCTTTGATATCAAAATTCCTTCATTGTGATTATGCCTAATATATAAAGTATTGTCCTTATTGATTTGTGTTTCAAGAGATTGTGACACAAGGTTGATAATGTTTGACGAGTGTAACACCTCCCTTCTAGGCCATTTTTTTATATAGGATGCCACAAAAACTACATACTATCCCTCAGCAAATAAGGGTCTAAGCTAGTATATGAACCAATAAAAGTAATTAAATCAGTAGCTAAAGGTAAGGAAGACTTGCTAGAAAATCTGCCGCCTCATTTGCATCATGAGCAATCTGATGAATGTGCACAAACCAATCTCGATTAAGCCACACTCTTATATCCTGCACAAGCTTATCAATCTCATAAGATGAGGTACTTCCTTCCTTCAATAAGGCACTACTAGAGACGAATCAGTTTCTAAAATAAGATGTTTCACTCCACCTTCTTAAGCCAACTTCAAACCCATATAACAGCCCCAAATCTCAACATGTAACTCCTCACCCTGCTGTAACCTGAGAATAAAACCCATATGGCACCTTCCTGACGAATCCCACAGCAAACCGCCATAGCCAGATGCTTGAGCATGTTTTGAATAAGCACGATCTACATTCAGTTTTGCCCACCCCTTCTCAGGTGGCAACCAACTACGAGGTAAAATAAGTTATGAATCCCTTGGAATTTGCAAGCCCCTAAGCTTAAGACTAGCCTTCTTAATGGCACAAATAGTAGCCACACTTGATTAGGAAAATCTTTACCTTCGAAAACTGTTAGATTTCTCTTGCGCCACAAAAACTAGCATGCAACTGTAAAAAAATGCTAGCCACCTAACTTGACACTGAGGATCCGTATATGTAAGATTCGCAAATACTCACTCAGAAGAATGCAATATGAAAAATATTTGGGCAAGCTTTGTTGGAACAACTTGTTGCCAAAAATAATGTGCTTCTTGACAATCTCGAAGAACATGCGTACAATCTTCTATGTCATTCGGGCATGCATCACAAGCATCACTAGTTGACAAATTCCTAGCTTTCCTTGCTCCATTTGTAAGAATTTGTTGATGGTATAGAAGTCACATAAACATTTGGCATCTATGTGGAACCGAAAGTTTCCAAATGCTTCCTCAAATACGATCTCGTTCATCAGTTTCCGTCGTAAGGCTATTATACGCAGTTTTCATAGTAAAACTACCATCTTTAGTAAGCTTCCATGTAACTACATTCCGTTCATCATTCAATTGAAAATTCTTCTCAGTATAATTCCATGCCTTCTTTATACCTTTCCATACATGTGACCCTTGCTTTCTTTTATCAACTTTAGGAATCAAGTCATTACCACAATTATATTTACTTCTTAGAACCTTTACCCAAAGCGCATCCCTTCTTTTAATAAGGTTCCATCCCAACTTCATATGAAAAGCCTGGTTCTGCATGCTTGCATGTCGAATACTAAGGCCTCCTGAACTCTTTTGAGAGCAAACTTTCTCCCAAGATACAAGATGCAATTTCCTTTGTTGATTTGAAGAGCCCCATAGGAAATCCCTATTTACTTTTTCCAACATATCACAAGTAGATATAGGAAGACACGTTGTTTACATAATATAGTTAGGAATAACAGCCGTAACTGAAGATATCAAAGTTGTCTTCCAGCCATAGATAGAGAATTTGCTTTCCAGTTAGATAATCGCAGCTGGACCTTTCCCAAAACACCCTGAAAAGTGTCTTTAGAGACTCTCTCATGTACAAGGGGAACACCTAGATATTTACCTAGGTCATTAGTCTGTGTGAATCCAAGCTCTTCAATTAATTCCCAATAACGGTGATGGTTCATGCCAGGAGAAAAAAGACTCTAGACTGTGCATTAACCTTCATCCTTGAAACCTCACAAAAGTAATGAAGACAACTTTTAATCACTTGCACTTGTCCAAAGATGCTTCACCAAATATGACAATATCATCGGCAAACATAAGATGGAATAATTTAGGACCATTTCTGCATAATTTAAATGGGTGCCACTCCCCCTTATCAATTCTATCTTGGATCAAATGCGTCAATTTCTCCATACAAATAACAAATAGATACGGAGAAATAGGGTCCCCTTGATGGACACCTCTGGATAGTTCAAAAGATTCTGCTATACTACCATTCCATAACAATTGCAATGAAGATGTCGAAACACAATACTTTACAAGATCAAGTAAACTGGCTGGAATATTTAACTCAGAATGGCATTGAGTAAGGAATTCCAACTCAATCTATCATATGCCTTTTCAAGATCAATCTTAATAGCCATCATACTTCTCTTCTTTTGACTAATGCGCATTGAATGTATCACTTCTTGGGCAATAGTAATATTATCAGAACTCAACCTTCTTAGAACAAAGCTACATTGGACATGGCTTATTACATACAGGAGAAAATTATCGATACGCTTAGCTATAATTTTTGTCAACACCTTATAAATGACATTGCACAAACTGATAGGCCGAAGATCGGTAAAAGACTTTGCAGGATCTTTTTTTAGGATTAACACAATCAATGTACCATTAATAATACCTATTTCCCTTGGGTTTGAAAAAAGATGAGTTACAAGAGATTCAACAGAAGAAGAGACATGATCCTATTGCTTTTGGAAAAATATTGCATGCAACCCATCTGGACCTGGAGATTTTTTAACTCCCATATCAAATAATGAAGCTTTAATTTCTTCCTTAGTCACCCTCGCATCACATGCCGCAAAATGATCTAACTCCAACAGAGGATAAGTAACCGAACTCATATATACATCCCTTACATATTCTCCTCTGTAAAAAGGTCATTAAAGAAAGCAGTGGCCTCAATTTTAATCATATCTTCATCATACATCCAATTCCTATAATCACATTTAATAGCATGAATTCTATATGTCGTCAACGACCATTAGTGCATAGATGGTATAACTTTGTATTCTCATCTCCCAATAAATGCCATTCTGCTCTAGCTTTCTGGGCCTATAATAAATGCTCTTAAATCAATAATTGCTCTATTTCATCCCATAGCTTATTTTGGAGAGGCAAAAGATCTATCTTGTATGATTTTCCCCAAAGCTCTTTGTATGCCATTTAGCCTCTTTAATAGTTGCTTTTCCGATATTCAGTAAATCCAAAGACCTCACAATTTGATTTGTAACAAGCTAAAGAAAAATTGTCTACATTAATATTATAGGAAGTCTCACATCTCCAATTATTCCGAACAAAATGATTAAAATCCTCATGAAGGAGACAAGACGCTATAAATCGAAATGGTTGTTCATGATATTGTTGGTCATGCAAATTATGAGTTTGTAAAAGCAAAGGCATATGATCATATTTAAGTTGTGGTAAATGTAATACCTTTGATTATGAGAATTGAGTTAGCCATTGATCGTTAACTATGGCTCTATCTAATCTCGCTCTATAACCCATTCGCTACTAGGTATACTTAGGACCAGAAAATTGCATGTTAGTTAGACCTGATGTGCCAAACCATTCTTTAAAATCTTTATCCACTGATGTTGCACCCGTCACATTTGAAAATCTTTCATCCAAAAACAACGTTGCATTAAAATCTCCCACTATAACCCATGTATTATAAACGTCTTGCTGCAATTGTAAAAGTTTACTCCAAAGTTCTCGTCGCTTTACATAATTAGGAGATGCATATATAATGGTTATAAACCAAGGTTGATCATTAGAATAAGAAACCTCCACATGCATGTCTGAGAGTCTTTTTCTAATATTCTAACTTGCTTTACAGTTGACTTCCAAAGCAGCATAAAAAACCATCTGCATCAATAATTTCAGAAGAAAAAAATCCTAACCTTTCAGCTATCAACTTAGCTTTAGCACCGCTTGTCCGTGTTTCTAAAAGAGCTAGGCAATCAATAGCATGAAACCACAAAATATCTTGAATTAGAGAAGGGAAATGCTTCGCACAAGTCCCTCTACAATTCCATATGATATACTTCATGATAAACCATCACCAATAAAATTATATCAAGAG
Organism: Acacia concinna; assembly: GCA_037177275.1. NCBI lineage: Eukaryota > Viridiplantae > Streptophyta > Magnoliopsida > Fabales > Fabaceae > Acacia > Acacia concinna. Next base: position 1,100 of record JBAGKO010182167.1, on the reverse strand, counting down.
CAAAATTATGCATCGCTCATGTTGATATCCTCAACATGAGATGAACTTTCTAGTACATCATGTTCCTTAGATAAAGAATTACTTTGAATCATAAAGTTGGGATTCTTCAACCCATCTCCAAGATCTATAGGATCATTGGCAGAGTCTGCATTAATTACCATAGAAGGTTTTATTGGACTACCTGAATGATGTTCGTGCGCCAATGACCCACTAAATGTTCTCATAGCCAAGTTCTCAATATTTAGCCCATTTTCCGAACTCACCGTTTCATTAACATTTTCATTGCTTTTCTCTATTTTGTCCTTTAGCTCAAGAAACTCAACCAGTGGGCCCCGTCCTACTGGCACCTTTTGCTTCAGATTTTGTTGTTCACTTTTTGATGGCCCAACCACCTTCATGGATTTCGAAAAAGCAAATAATGGTTTAAAACTCAACTTCGGTTTCTCAATTTGTGTGTAGTTATTACCTTCCAAAACTTGTGGATCTTCATCAAGCACAATTTTCTCCAATGCATTAAAACATGATCCCCCAAATCTTGTGTAATTATTACCTTCCAAAACTTATGGACCTTCAATAGGCACAATTTTCTCTAATGCATTAAAACGTGATCCCTCAAATCTCATGTAAAAATCCTTTTCATATAACTATAATTAACAAATATATTATAATGTAATAAATGATTTAGATGAGTTAATCATGATAGAAAAGTTTAAAACTAAATTTTAAAAGAACTATCATGGTTAAAAGAATAAAGTCTCGATGTTATGATTAACAGAACAAAATCCCTCTATGGTTGTTCATATCTCGAGTTCAACACTTAAACTAAATAATTTACCATTTATGCTAGAATATGTATATAAACCAAGTGTGGATCTACTATTTCATATCACAATCTTTAGGCCTCTGGGCCACCAAAAATCATCAAGAGCTAATTAGTCAAAGAGAAATTATAATATCTAGTTCATGCATGGAATCATATAAAATAAATTAAAGTATGTAAGATGAGCCCTAATGTGGCAATATACAATATCATGTATAACCAAAAAGATGGAAGCACTACTCTTAACAAAAGTAGCTTAAGCTTCCGGAGTCTTTCCTGA
>JBAGKO010182045.1:0-16199 GCA_037177275.1 Acacia concinna | reverse complement strand
GTTATTATCATATATTACCATATTTAATGTAATCCAACCAAACGTGTTCATGTCTATGTATCATCTTTTCTTAATAATAAACCAAACAACTTCATGTAATCATCATTACATTACTTTCCATTACATTGTATTACATTTCCTCTGATTCCGTGAACCAAACGGGCACTTATAGTAAACCATCTTCGCATGAATATAATCTAACTTTAAACGAAAGTATGGTTTTATTGGAGAAATTGATTATGAAAAATATAAATGTGTTTGGAGTGGATTTTCCCGGGAACCATGATTTTGGGGACAAAACCATGGTTTTGAAAACAATTCAAGACCAAATATCTTATAGCCTAGTGATAATGGTATCTCCTAAGTAGGAGAAGGTCACAGGTTCGATTCCATCGTTGTAACTTCAGGCCGTTAGTGCCTGCCCGGGCCTATGAGCTCTATTTAAAAAAAAAAAAAAAAACAATCCAAGCACACACTAACCATCATTTATTGACTGTTAGTCGTACACTCTAAATTACTAAATTAGAGACAAGTTGCACACTTACAAAAGATATGATTGTCTATGAATTCTATATTTAATATTTATATAACAACTTAAAATTAAAAATAACTACATCATTTTTAAATTGTGTATATAAAAATACATGGGCTATACTCTTGATTATTCTAATCCAAGTGTCATGTTGAGCATTAAACTTCAGCTTATTCATAGCTAGTTAAAACACTCAGTCGAAAATACCAAATGGGATATGGTATTTTGGTTGAATTCTTCTTTAATACCAAATTAATTTAATTAAAATCGATTGCAAATTTTTTAATTGGGCCGGGTTGAAGATTGAATTAGGAATCCATCCAGAAATTGCACGAAGCCCAGGAGGTCTGAGCCCAGGTTTACTAGGCGTTTCTCTAGCAATCTACTTTTGGACTGCCAAAACAAACAAAAGCCAATCGCAATACTTAATTATACTTCCAAGTTCCAACCAAAAAGCAAAACCTATCATTTTGACCCAAAATACACACTTGAAACTTTCATCAGCAATCAGAGCCACCAAGAACGAATCTGCTAAGGACTAACCAAAGTATCCAAAGAAATTTAAGTATCTGTCTTTCCACCTCGGGTACAAAACTCTGGTGTTAAATTGTGGATGCATGAAGACTGGGTATTAAAGTTCTGCTATTTGAAGCTCGCAACACACAGACGACTCTAATAATATGTTTGCAAGTATCAGATAAGTGCTACCATACATGTAACTTCCACGGTATTTATAAACTGCAACTGCAAGGGCTTTATGACAAAACGTCCAAAACCCCATTCACAAGGGAAAGTAGAAGGGAATAAAAAGGAAAGAATTTGCTTTGTTCTAAACTCCAGCAAGGGTTCCAACCAGGCGAATTGAATGGTCTTGGTTCTCTTGGAACTTAGGGGTAGGCTGAAACTGCCAAACCGTCCTGCACGAATTGTGAACAACTAGATTTCCCCTGTTCATCACCTGCATATTTGAATGAAATCAACAAATGTGACATTTGGAAGCGCATATATATTTATATATATATATAACACGAAGATATTACTTGATACAAGAAGTCTTCATCTGTATCCAGCTCATATAACATGGACGCTGGATTCTTGAATCATTAGAACAACTATTCCAATTCTGCTGCTTCTATTTTAATATATGGCCATGTGGGGTCAACAGTTTAAATTCACCTCCTTGGTTTTTTTCATGTGATAGATTTCCCTATTCTATCCATTTTCATGTATTTAAATGCTTGACAAGAATTATGCTGTAAATTTTCCTTCTCTATTGCCACCCATCAGGAAACGGAGGAAAAGTCGGAAAACTACTTCACAAGACAATCCATATCTCAAACTTTCAAAACAAACACAAAAACTATATACCAGCTTGTATCTCGTGAACAAAAATTAAAAATATTGGGAGAATATATTACTACCTTCAACTTGCTTAGCTTGATTGCATTTTCCATACAAATCTATTCTGCAAATCGTCCAGTTTCAGTTTGTTATGGTTGGCATAACAGTTTCAAAAGCTTCCACGAGCAACTCCACCTTTCTTTTCCTAGCTGGAGTTAACTGGGACACAACCTGTCTAAGAGCATGATCAAGCATCCACTCCTCTGCACCTTTCCTTGCTACCATGTCCTGGTGCCTTAAATTTACCTTTTCTGCTTCTGGATCAGGCTCGATGGGCAAATATTGAGGTCCTCGAGGATTGAATTTTCTGACTTTTTCTAAAGCCTTAATAAATCTTCTGAGCATGATCACCTTTTTAAGATTGCTCCAACTTCTAGATAATGGTTTGTTTTCCTCCTTCAATGCTGGTTCTTCATCCTGATCTTGGGTTACTCCACATTTGGATGCCACTCTATCTTCTTTTTGGTACAAGTCTTCACTGTTATTTCCTTCGACTCCATGGGACTGTTTGGAGTTGTCAGTGACTGACTGACCATCATGTGAATGTTCCTGTGCATCTGGAAGGATTGCATCAATGGCTTCTTCTACAATCCTGATGGCTTCAAGCTGGTGAAATTCAGCATCTGAGCCATCAGTGACAGGATGATCATTTAAGGGTATATCTTGATTTGCCTCAGGTAGGCTTCCATAAGACATGGAAGCATCAGTTCTTGTGACTCTACTGTTATCATATCCCTGCTCTTTCTCATTGTCTCCATGCACAAGCGGCTTGAAATCATTTGCTGCTATACCTGATGCCATACGCCTATATACCAAGTACCATAGCCCTGTGTGGTTCTGTTTTTCTTGTTGGCTCATAGTTCCTTCACCCGGAGGGAAGTGTTCAAGGTTCTCAATTTCTAGCTTAGCCTTCGCTATACTTTCTTTACTGCCTACTACTGGTTCATCTAAGTGGTTTGAAGGAGCTGCTGAAGGGGCCAAACTAGATCCCAGTGCTCTTGCAAAACTTTTTAGAATCAAACTTTTTGATGTAGAAAGTGGCTCCTTGCTTGCATGGATCAGATTCTCAGTCTCAAAATTTCTTCCATGTGCCTTTGAATTACCAATTGGAATTTCTGTAGTTGAACCAGGTGTCATGTCTCGTGAAACTCCATTGACCATTTCATTCACTGGATCTTCCTCGAGGGAGGTGCTTCTATTGCCAACAAGCATGCCTGAGGACACTGATGATGAATCTTTGGTTTCTGCGTGATACACATTATCATTAACAATCGTGTTATTCTCTTCCATATCATGATTGCCAGCAAAACTTTGCTTTCCAACCAAATCTACATTGATGGACCTGGATGTGGGGTTGTTCTTGGCCTCTTCAACCACATCAGATGCTTGCGGTTCTGCCATTGGGTTGTCACTGACATCATCAGCATGTTCTTCAAAAATTTTGTTAGAATGGAATGCTTTGCCAGGCAATAGTTTGGCTGAAAAGCCATATTCCCTCTCTCTGTCCGTTGTTTCCTCCCCAAGATCTGAGGAACCATCAAGGTCTTGAACTGCAGAAGCTTTAGCTTCAATTGCTGCGGAAGATGGTGGGCCATATTCAGCGTCTTGAAATGGCAGAACTGTTTCAAACGCTTCTACTAGAAGTGCGACCCGTTGCTTTTGAGCAGGAGCTAGTTTGGAGATAACCTTCTGAAGTGCATAGTCAAGCATCCATTCCTCAACATTTTTTCCCTCCCCCAGCATCAGGGGCCTGAGATGAACTTTTTCAACTTCTGGGTTGGCATCTGAAGGCAAATGTCTGGGTTTTCCAAGGTTGATTTTTCTTACCTCATCTATTGCCTTTACAAATCTTTTTAGGAGAAGTAACTTTTTCAGTCTGCTCCAGCTCTTTGGTGTTTTTGGCTCAGGTTTATTTCCCATCTTCTGCTGTGCTTTCTCTTCTTCATCATCAAGTTTTAGCCTTGCTTCTTCTTGAGGAAAATCTACAGATGTTGAGGTGCTATCGTCTCTTTCCTTACCTCGATTCTTCTCTAGGAGGTCATCCTCTGAAGCCGTGCCTTGAGATTTTAAGTGATCGTCAGAAGAAATATCTTGCATTTCTGGGAGAAGAATTTCATCAAACGCTTTCTGCACAAGCTTAACTACATTATCAGTTTCACCATCAGAATCCTGTAAAGGAGAGTTGTTTACTTCATTAGATGAAAGACCATCTTCCCCCCGTGCTTCCCTGTGCCCCTGGTCAGATTGAGGCTTGTCTTCTCCTTTTTCTGCATTACCCAATACTGCATGTTTATACATCAAGTGCCACATCTTTATATACTTTTTATCTCCTTCAGGCATTTTGTAAGAAGCCTCAGTGGTGGAAGCAGGCTTAGACTCTCTCTGTGGAGACTTATCCTGCAGTATTCCATACCCTGAATCAACATTAATGTCTTTGGTCGCTATCTCTTCCTCCAATGTATAAATTTTGGAGGCAGAACACATGGCTTCAGGTCTTGAAGTTAACTCCACAACAACATTTTGATCTGATGCTATTAATTTATCCAGTGATTGATCTCTTGCATTTCTGCACTCATTGGCATTTAAGCTTTCTCCACATGATTCAGGATCAATCATGTCCGAGGTTGAGTTTCTTTCTCCCTCTTTATCTTGGGAAGCTTCCACAGGAAGAACCTCATGACCAGCTACTTCACTATCATCTATCAAACTGGAATGCTTGTCACAAAGGTCAAAATCTTCAAGCAGCCTCGATTCAGAGGCTATATCAGATCGACCATCCATGATAATAGACTGAGTGCTTTCATTAAGTTTGTCGCATGCAGCCACTATATTGGTGTTCCTAGCTGTCTCCATCAATTCAGATTCTGGTTTGTCCTTGTAAATAACAGTGGAGCAGCATTCCGTATTTGTTTCCTTAATTGTAACAAAGGAGGACAAGGCATACCCAGTTTCTGCAAGACAATCGCTGAGATACTGATCAAAAGTTATATGAGGAAATGATGTTTCACCAGGCAACACATCGGCATTACATCTGAAATTTATGTTTTCTTTGTTATTTCCTCCAGATAAGCCCCCTCCATTGAAAGTGGAAGCCACTGCATTGAGAGTCTTAACAGGCAAGTCACTTGCAGGCACTTTATCATTCTGATGATGAGATTTGCTAGAATGGGCTGTAGTATTCTCAGGATTTTCACTGCAGACGCTCTGACTTGTCTGATTGCCTTTCTTTACATTACCAGAATGCTTTGATCCTGTAACAGGCCGTCTCTCCATTTTTGTGTTCTTGTGGGTCTTCATTTGTCGCCTTCTCATCGAGACATAACGTTTTAGTGGGGGCACATTGTCACGGTGACGACCATGAAGAGAACAATAAGTATATGGACAGACCTTCTTTGTTAACGGTACTTCTTCAGATCCATTCCCTTCATGCGGCAGCTCAATCTGATCAGGAAAATGGGAATCTTTGAGAGTGGAAGAACATGTGGCCTTATGCAAACTAGAGTCTGAGGATTGTGATATCAGAGAGCTTTCGTCTTGGAAAACTTTCCTTGACTTGAGCATATATGGACTGCTTAACTTGAAACTTGATCTTCTGGTCATCACTCTCTGAGAATTCTCCCTTGGATGCTTACTATTCTGACTGTGATCAAAAGCGCTTGGCTTTCCTTGGTTTTTCGCCTGCCTTGATGATCTCAGCCCCTTAACAGATGTGAGCTTGAATGATCTTGACGACTTCAATTTCCTCTTCAACTCAGTCCCTCCCGATAGTTTTCTGGTCCAACTCCTCCTCAATTTCAAAGTCGGTGTTCTAGTTAAGTTCTTCCTTGTGAACATTCCTTCGGAACTCTGCCCATAAGATGTAACATTTGATTTCTCAAATCTTGAAAGGATATAAATCAAATCATATGTGCAAAAAGATCAATAGAAAAAATAAATCAGAAAAATTGCCTGGAAGCTTTCCTTTGCTTGAGAACTGCTGGTTGCCTTCATATAACTGGGCGATGCATCTGACATTTCTACCGAAGAATGTCGTCGGGAACTCTGTGAATTAATATTTTCGTAATGGGATTTTGGTCTTTTAGTGGATGACCCCATGCTTGACAATCGCAGAAGCCGAATCGACCTTAGTCCCTTCAATTTCTTCTTGGGTGCCAATTTAATTCCATCTTGGGGATTGCTAGAAACAGAACTAGAAACAGAGGATTCTGTTTCTGCCACACTCTCAGTTTCAGATTTTGCATACATACTGGAGGTAGATTCAATTTCAAAAGACTGAGGGACCATTCTTGTGATCTACCATACACACAGAATCAAAGCTCAGTGGGAAGGGCAACGATCGCTAATCAGTGGTGATCATGAAGGGAAGAGCTATTTGATGCGTACCTGATGTGGAGATATGCTTCTCGGTAATCCTTGAAAAGAAGAAATTGAAGAGAAGTCCGGAAGAATAAGATTCCAGGGTGAAATTTGGGTAGATTGATGTATGGCTTCCTTATCAAAGTTGGCAAATAGATATTAAAAGGTGCAATGACTGGTCTGGCAAGTTTACCTGGACTCTGTCAAAGCAGGGGGAGATGGGTTGGCTTGAAGGTGCCAGACGGAGAGGGAAAGACTAGTGTGAGGTGTGTTGTTTTGCGTGGAATAATTAATTAATTGGCATTGAGCTGACTTAGACTCATGAATTATTAAAACTCTTGAAGACTTGGCATTATTGTCATTTTCTTTCAAAAAAAAAAAAACACAGAGAGCTTTATTGTGATCGCCTGATCAGGTTCCAAAGATGATGATACACTGGGATCATTGAAAGTGAAGTCACTGGTCCTGATGATAGATGACTTTTTTAGACCTAAAAAAACAAAGGAGCTATGACAGAAAAATGAAGATTTAAGAAGGGGGAGTAAAATTAAAAAGCGGTGCACCTAGTTCTACCCAGCTGGGAAAAATGACCGAAAATGCATAACCGAGCAAAAAAGAGGAAAAAAGTAACGAATTTGACAAAACAAAAACAGTGACGAGGGTTGGGCTTGTGTGGCTGGGACTTAGAAATCATTTATTATTATAAATGGCTTATAAATAATTTATGAGAAGTTATTAGATAAATAGAAAAGTTACTTATAATAATTTTTTTTTTAAAAGTTATATGTTTTAAAAAAATTGTCATATAAGTGAAATAATAATACTAATTTAATATATCAAGCAAAAATTTTATTTCCACATGGTCCCTATTAATTTTAGGTCAAATTAATTGTTCATTTATAATTAGATAATCTATATACCCTAATTAGATGCTCTCTGATTGTATCACGCAAACGGTTCATTTGAGTCCAACTTCTACTAGCTGAGGTTCATTCTTCAAATTGATGATAATTATCTTCAATAGTGTTATTTTCTCGTTCCCCTTCCTCGAAATAGTTATCCATTTGATAATATTATTCAGCGTTGACAAGTCTGGGAGTGAGAGTGAGAGTGGAGCTATTTCTAAAATCCATGTTGACATCCCCTATTTCCGAAATCAGGTGTTTAGAAAACCCTCAAACCTAGGTTTCAACCTAAGTTTGCGCAAGCCAAGATAAAATTTCTCTTACATACTTATCTCAAAATCCATAAAAGTTATTCTCAAAAATTAATTCAAACGCCTCTTTAAGATCAGCAATGAAACGCTTCTTGGAGAAGAGAGATGGGAGAGATAGCATTGAAGTACATATGGCCTCTGATTATGTTGTCCTGTACTCTAGAGAGTGCCAGTCAGCCATTTACCCACAAACCCACGCACACCCTTCCCAAAACACCATTTTAATATCTTTATTAGTTTAATAAGGCAATTTTAATCTCTGCAGTGTCCTCAACAACTTTGACTCATGAACACATTCCTTTTTTAAAAAATGAAACAAAATACATTCATTCTCTACTCTATAGGGCCTGTTTGGTTTGAAGGTAGGGGATGGAAGAGGAGGGGAGGTAAAAAATAATCACAATTTACCATTTTACCCCTAATGTATTAGCTTATATTTTTTATTTGTATGTTATATAAGTTAATTCACACATTATTTAATTACTATAATAATATATTTTAAACATGTAATAATGTTTTCCAACAATAATATTATAACTTCTTAAAAAATTAATTAAAAAACTATAATATTATTTTTCTTATTTATAATAACATATTTGTAATTTATATGTAATAAAGAAAAATAATTTCATTTATAATGGTATATTATTAATTAAAATTATATTAACATACTATAATTAAAATATTTACTGATTCATGAAAAAATATTTTTAATTTAAACTAATTTTAAAATAAAATATTTTAAACTTTAATAAATTTTTTTATATATTAATATATAATAATTTTTTATTTCTAAAAATCTGTTTTTAAATTTTGTTAATAATAATGATATATTTTTATTTTAAATAACAATATTTTAATTTATAATTAAAATTAAAATATAAAATATTATAATTATAATTATTTTTTAGGCATTAAAATATATCTTTTATTTCAAATTAGTTTTTAAAAAATATTTTATATGATAAAATAAATATTTAATATATTTTTTTATTTAAATTAATTTTAAATAATATATTTGGTCATAATAATATTATTTCATTTATTAAAAAATATATTTTTAAATTTATTTTATAATATTTTTTAATTAATAAAAAATATATATTTTTATTATTTTAATAATAATAATAATATTTTTTTAGTTTTATAATATTTTTTTAATTTAAAATTATAATACCACATATTATAATTATAATAATTTTTTATTCATAAAAATATTTTTTATATCAAATAATTTTTAAATAATCAATTTTTAATATATATTTTTATATTCAATTTATTTTATAGTAAAATATTTTTTATTATCATATAATATTTTTCATCATGAGCATTAGTGGAATATCAAATAAAGTATAAAGGTAAAAGTGTCCAAACTTTTTACTCCCCTCCAAAACCCCCCAATTTGGAGGGGAGCCAAAATGGGGTTTAGAAGGGGAGGGGATGGAATATTTGGAGTCCCCTCCCCTCCAAAATTTTAAATCAAATGAAAGGAGGAGAACTAATACCCTCCCTCCCTATCCCCTCCCCTCCCCTCCCCTCCAATCAAACACACCCTTGAAGTCTGTTTGACTCAATGGAGGGGAGGGGAAGAGAGGGTTTGAGAATGATTTTGTTTTACTTTGTATAGATGAATAAAAAGGGAGTGAGGAAGATTTTAATAATGTAAAAAAGGTAATCAATAGTATAAAAATATAATTAATAGAAAATAAAATAGACATTAGTCAATGTAAAAGTTTTTAAAGTGTAGCATATAAAGAAAAATTAATATTTTGTCATACAATAAAAAAATTTTACCTTCCACTTTCAAAACATGTATATTAATTTGTTTTTCTTATTAAAAATATGTATAGAGCATTAAAAAATACAATACAATATGATACTAACAATGTAAAACACAAATATAAAAGAAAGGCAACCTAAGCATATTTAAAAAGAGTAAAGACGATGTAAATTTTAATTAATAGAAGTCAAAATATAATATTTTCCCTCCAAATTTGGGACAATTTCAGAAAAAGACATTGGAAATAGGGAAAGACAATTCAGTACAACGAAATCTGAAAATCCCAAATCAGTCTATTTTGTACTTTTTTTTGGTAATTACGAAAATGCTATTGAATTTTTTATAACACCATTTTCGTAATTCACAACATGAGTTTCGTAATTTACAACACTAGGTACTACGTATCTACAACTCACAGTGTAAATACGTAGTACCTAATGTTGTTAATTTGGATACCCATGTTGTGAATTACGAAACTGGTGTTGTGAAAAATTTAGTGGCATTTTCATAATTACCCAAAAAAGTACAAACGAGACTGATTTGGGATTTTCAGATTTCATTGTATTGAATTGTCTTTTTCCTATTTCACTTGTCTTTTTTTGAAATTTTCCCAATTTTGGAGGGGAGGTTTAAAGGGGAAGAGAGGAAAAATCTTTAAAAAAAATTCCTCCCTTTAAAATTTGTTGTTATCTAAACAAGGGAAGTGGAGCAAAATCCTCTAATTTCCCTCCCCTCCCATCCCCTCATACCAAACACACCCTTAGACTTGTTTGATATGAGCGACGGAGAATTAGGGGATTTTGCTTATCTTCCTTTATTTAGATAAGTAAAATTGTTAGGAAGCTTCTTTGGTGCGAGGAGAGGGGAATTGAGGGATTTTGCCTACCTTCCTCTATTCAAATAAATAAAACTTCTAGGATGAAAACAATTTTTCTCCCCCTCTAACCCCCCCTCCAAATTTGGAAAAATTTAAAGGAAAAGGGTAATCTTTTTGCTCTATTGATTAGTATATCCATAATCATTACTATTTTTTAATATGCCTACATCATCTTATTTTTAGATTTATGTTATAAATTGTTATAATGTTGTATTTTTTTAACGTTTTATACATATTTTTAATAAGAAAAACAAATTAACGCACACACTTTGAAAGTTGCAAGTAAAACTTTTTTATTACATAATAAATACTAATTCTCCTTCATTTACTACACTTCAAAAACTTTTATATTGACAAATGTTTATTTTAATTCTTGTTGATCACCTTTTTTATACTATTAAAATCCTCCCCCTTCCCTTTTTGTGTATATAAATAAAATAAAATAAAATCTTTCTCAAACCCTTCATTTCCATCCCTCCATTAAAATGCCTCTATTCCCTTCCCTCTATTGAGTCAAACATACCCTAAACGTGAATAAAAACATGCAATCTTAGTTTCCCCAGCCTTCACTTTTTTGTTTTGGATTTCTGTTCTTTCTTTCGTTTACTTATTTTACTTATTCACGCTCGTTTTCTCTTCAAACTTACTTGTCTTATCTTATAAACTACTAATTAAAAAAGTAACTTTTTTTATTATGGTAAATATTAATTAAAAACAATAAATGTAAAAAAAATGTCATGTATTTTCAAATATATCCTTCTTATAAAAAAGAATATAAGAGATAATGAATAGAAAATATGTTAAAGATAATGAGCAATAAATAATTAAATAAAAATGAATTAGTGGTGAGTGAGAGGTAGTTAATATAAATGAATATATTTAATAGGGGCAAAAAAAAATATAGCTTAAATTTTGAGACGAATAAAAAAAAGTGACTTATATTAAAGATAAAGTCTAATAGAAAGAAAGCTGTTTATAAAAAAAAAAAAAAGTGAGAGTAACATACAATCTAATAAACGCAACATATACTATGATTTAAGACTTTATTTAAATTTCTTATATTTTGAACGTTAAGTTGGTTTAATGTGATAAAGACCATAAATGTGAGGAGAGAGATGGGAGTTGGGAGCCAGGGAACGTGAAGTTGGCCGGCAGACAAGAATCAGGTTGTGCGTAAATCGTTATTGACGCCGACCACATGCCCCTCTTCTCTTTTTCTATAATGCTTCCCGAATCTTCCTTTACACAACATTCCTCACTTGTTTTTATTATTATTTTTATCTTGACAATAATTTGTTTTGTTATACGATTTTTTTTTTGATAAATTAAAATATCCCCAGCCTGATAAGTAATATAACGTCAATCCAAAAAAAAAAACATTTATAAATTTTGCTCCAATATGCACCAGCAACATAAACCTTTATTGAGTGCAAACGTATTTATAAATTTCAATAAATGAGATAAAATTGTCACACCTGTCAACAATAGGTAGAACCAAATGGTAATTTTGCCCTATTTATTAAAGGCTATAGGCAGCCTTGCATTAAAAAAAAAAAATTACAGTGCAGGAGTACAATTAAAAAATGGAAAATTTTAAAAAAGGATAAGTGAAATAGGGAAAAGACAATTCAGTACAGTGAAATTTGAAAATCTCAAATCAGTCTGTTTTGTAATTTTTTTTAAATAATTACGAAAATACCACTGAATTTTTCACAACACTAGTTTCGTAATTCACAACACGGGTATCCAAATTAACAATACCAGGTATTACGTATTTACACTGTGAGTTGTAAATACGTAATACCTAGTGTTGTGAATTATGAAACTCATGTTGTGAATTATAAAACTGGTGTTGTGAAAAATTAAGTGGTATTTTCGTGATTACCCAAAAAAATATAAAACAGACTGATTTGAGATTTTCATATTTCACTGTACTGAATTCTCTTTTTCCTGTTTTCAATATTTTTTTTTAGAAGTCTAACTTAAAAAAAATTTTCATAAACATTTTTGTCCCTTAGCCTTTTTTATGTATAAAGACCCGCACTCAGTGCAGTTTTTAAGTATTGGGGGCATTTGTTGTTGTTGTTGTTGTTGTGGGGTGGGCTGATGATTGATGACATATTTGCTTATCAGAAAAGAAAAGCAAGTGATTTGCCTCTCGTCTTGTGTCCTACGTTAGCTCGTGATGGCCTCTTAAGTTTTAATTCCCTCACAGTGGCGGATTAAAACCCTTAGGAAGGGATTTCGCTCAAATTCAGACCAATCTCAATTACAATTCTACTTAATCTAATAAGAAGAGGCCCCACTCTTAAATTAATTGGCATTTTCCTTTCAAGTACCACTGCAAGTGCATGAAAGCGGCTTTTGTCTAAACAATAAAAACATTATCAACGTACTACACTTTTAAATTTATTTATCAGATTCCTACACCTAAAATTTACATAGAATTTGTTATTTGCGCGAATGAGCTGTGAATTTTAGCACTTTTTTAAATTATTTTTTTATAAAGATTATGTCTCCCCCTCTCCTTTCTTTCATCAAGGCTATTTGGTACAAGGGAATTGGAAGGAAGAGGAGAGGAATGAAAGCTTTTATAACTTGGATTTAAAGAAATTAGAGAATTGAGGTTGAAAGACTTTAAATTATTTTTCTTACTCTTTTATTTTACATATTATCTTTATTAAAATTTTATAATCCCACTTTTTCAATTTTTGTAAAACCAACTTATAAAAAATTTTCTTCCCCTCCTTTTCCCTCATGCCAAATACACCCTCAAAGTCTGTTAGTCAAGTCGTGGCCCCCTTCAATCTTTCCTTTTCCCATCATCATATATATTCCCTTCAATTAGAAATATAAGACCCTGAATTGATTTTTTTCAAAGAGATTAAGGATAGTAGTTAAATTAGTTAAGGGAAATTAAAGTTAAAGAAAATTATAAATTCAAGAATTAATGTGGTGTCTATTTATAGTTAAAAAGAGTAATAACGAAGGCAGTTTAAAAAAAAGTTGTTAAATATAGAAGACAAAGTAGATAGAGGTCTTATATTTAAAATCAAATTTATAACCATGTCTTATTATTATGGCATGATAGAGTGTATATATGTATGTTTGTATGTATAATATATTTAACCACATATTTCAAACAAAATTTGAAGTACTAATACATAATATAATACTATATAAGAGAGTTTCAACCAAATTGCCATCGAAATTTGATGTTTGTGAATTTGCCTATATTTATCAATGAGATAGAGAGAGAGTAAAAATAAGAAAATGATGAAATTTAATAAAAAAAAATACATTTATTATTGTAACAAAGTCAAAAGGAATCTCATAGTTAGAGATTAGCTCATTCTAAAAATAAATGTATATAAACTAAAATTAAAAATTAAAAATTAAGATTCAAATTAATTTGCATGGGATATGCAACTAAATTAAATAAAATGATTAAAGGATGTTTCTCCTTGATTATGTGATGGTATCCCATATTTATTTTTTGATCGGATGGTATCCCATATATCACGTAAAATTATAATTTATTATTTTTTAAAATTCCTTTTTATATTGAATATACCATATGGAATGTAATTTTAAAAAGAGCTCTATAAATAATGAACTATATCACGTGGAATAATATACCATATGGAATGTAATTTTCTATATGGTATCCCATATGGTATCCAATTTTTTCCATATATACATTATAGTGCTTCTGGCCAATCATATCATCAATAATATATCATTTTTGAACTGCAATATCACGTGGAATCTACAGAAAATTAGAAATACCTGACAAATTGTCCATATCTTTCCCATTGTCCACCACGTCGCTGTCGCTTTTGTTTCTTCGTATACGCTTCCCTCTAAATTTCGCGTCTTCCGTTGCTAGGCCTTCCCCTGTATTGCTGTTGGCTTTACTTCCCCTTAACTCTCTTAATTCCTTTTAATTTACTTGCTTGCTCTGGTTTTCTGGGTTGAGATCATATGTTGCTTCCTTTCCCACTTCCGTGTAGAAATTAGAAAGCCTGGATCTTTGGTTTGCCTCTCTGCTTAAAAACCCTGAATTCGGTATTTGATTTCTGGGGATTCATTTGAACAGTTTTAGGCATCCAATCGAGCCGTCGTTGAATGCGGGTCTTTCTTTTACTGATCATGAGAGAAAATCTTCTTATTGAAGCCCGTGTCGGAAGCTCGCGAGGGAAATTCTTTGCACCTATGCTCTGTTTGTTCCAATTCAGTTAGTACAGAAATTTTGTTGATATTTCTTTTCGAATCTGGTTCTTTTGTTATATTATTTATTCATTCAACTATACTTATCACAAGACATACCATTCCTATTGCTAAACTCTCTTATTATTTGATCCCCTGGTTTCTCACACTTGAAACTTTTCATTTGTGAGGACAGCATTCTTTACATTTCTTATTTCTGACCAAGGAAATGGATGTGAGCAATGAGGCTAATGTTGACCCCTTTTCAATTGGGCCATCGAGCATTATTGGTCGAACAATTGCTTTCAGAGTTCTTTTCTGCAAGTCCATGTCGCATTTGAGACACCAAATGTTCAGTGTTTTGTTAAATATCATAAATAGGTCTAGGGGATTTTGGCAACCCACTATAACATGGTTGCATCCGAGAAATCCACAGGGGATATTGTTAATAATGACAATGGTTGCTTTTTTCTTGAGGCGATATACAAATGTGAAGGCAAAGGCTGAAATGGCATATCGGAGGAAATTTTGGAGAAATATGATGAGAACTGCATTGACCTACGAGGAGTGGTCTCATGCAGCTAAGATGCTTGATAAAGAGACTCCAAAGATGAATGAATTGGAATTTTACGACGTAGAGTTAGTGAGGAGTAAGCTGCAAGAGCTCCGCCACCGTCGGCAAGAGGGATCTCTTAGAGATATAATGTTCTATATGCGCGCTGATCTTGTGAGAAATCTAGGCAATATGTGTAACCCCGAGCTTCACAAAGATAGGCTTCAGGTGCCCAGATTAATCAAGGAGTATATTGATGAGGTGTCGACTCAGTTGAGAATGGTCTGTGACTCTGATTCAGACGAGCTCTTATTGGAAGAAAGGCTTGCTTTCATTCATGAAACTAGACACGCATTTGGGAGGACTGCTTTGCTGTTGAGTGGAGGAGCCTCTCTTGGAGCTTTTCATGTTGGCGTGGTGAAAACACTGGTAGATCATAAACTCTTGCCTAGGGTAATTGCTGGTTCAAGTGTAGGCTCCATTATGTGTTCCGTTGTTGCCACTAGTTCTTGGCCTGAACTTAAAAGCTTTTTTGAGCATTCTTGGCACTCAATACAGTTTTTTGATCAAATGGGTGGCATTTTTACAGTTGTAAAGAGGATGATGACACGAGGCGCTGTTCATGAGATCAGACAATTGCAAATGATGTTAAGGCACCTGACAAGCAACCTCACATTTCAAGAAGCATATGACATGACAGGTCGAATTCTTGGGATAACAGTTTGCTCTCCGAGAAGACATGAACCGCCTAGGTGTCTTAACTACTTGACTTCGCCCAATGTTGTTATATGGAGTGCGGTCACTGCTTCATGTGCTTTTCCTGGGCTTTTTGAGGCTCAGGAACTAATGGCAAAGGATAGAAATGGTGATATTATTCCTTACCATCCTCCATTTAATTTGGGCCCTGACGAAGGATCTACACCCATACGTCGCTGGAGGGATGGGAGCCTGGAGATTGATCTACCTATGATGCAGCTCAAAGAGTTGTTTAATGTCAATCATTTTATTGTCAGCCAGGCCAATCCACATATTTCACCATTGTTAAGATTGAAAGACTTCGTAAGAGCTTATGGAGGTAACTTTGCTGCCAAGGTATGTAATCACGAACTTGAACCTTTGTACAGTAACAATGCATTATGCAATGATAAAAAGGCGGACCCCAGTGTCAAGTGGCTCCCGCACAATCGCGGACTCAGGGGAAGGAAACCCCATATGTACGCAGCCTTACCCTAGCATTATTGCCAAGAGGCTGTTTCCAGGGTTCGAACCTTGGTC
>JBAGKO010182044.1:0-30922 GCA_037177275.1 Acacia concinna | reverse complement strand
TATTAGAATGGTCTTTTTTACGGTAAAATAACAAAAAAGGCATTGACTTTTATAATAATTACATGTAAAAAGTTATGAGGAGATATAAATTATTTTAACATTAAAATTTTATAATAATAACAAAATGTGTATAAATTGAATTAAAAAAAATTAAAATTGCAACATTAATCCATATTATAAGATGATAAAAAATAATTTAAAGTACCAAAATATTATGAGATATGGATAAAAAATATTATGATATAAATTATTTTAACATTAAAATTTTATTTTATTATAAGACATGGAAGTGAAAAGGTAAAAGTGAAGAGAGAGAGTTGGAAAAACTATATTCAATAACTTTTTAAAAAAAATCCTTTTTAGAGGCTTGAAAGCAATATTTTACTCAAAAATTATTTTTAAAAAATTTGTGATGTTTAACAGTATTTTATAAAAGAATCATTTTATCCTAAAAACCATTTTTTTTTAAATATCCAAACACCCTCAAAAAAAATGAGGTTCTCACCTACTTGAATAAGCGGGGAAGAAGCCAGCCGAGTAACCCCCGTCACGCTCATGCCGGAGGGAGAGAGAACTTGGAAAGGAATTCTTTATTACCCTAGCCTCTATTTATCGTCTCCTAGAAATAATTAAAAAATAAATAAAATGATAAATTTTTAAGAGGAAACAACACTTAAATATTAACATGAATTTACATATTATAAAATATGTTGGGGATGATTGATGGGTATTTTAGTAAAAATATTCAAACTTTAAAATTCTAAATTTCTCTTTAATTACATCTATATCTTTTCTAAATTTGTATTTCTCCCTAATCACCTCTATGTTTTTTTTAAATCTTAATCTATTTGATTAAGATTTAAAAATTTTCTTTCCTCTTGCCCTCTAATCTATTTGATTTTATTCGAAGTTATCAAAATGTCCTCAAGAATTATGTGTCTTATTTTATGGTTTTCCAACACTCCCAAAAGAGATGACATGCCGACTGGGTCTACACGCTTGTCTGGTAATAGATCAATGCGTTGGTGGCAGGCAATCATCTTCAAAATACCTAAATATACAGAAGTAGAATTTTTTTCTTTATTTGTTATAGGATATATTTTACACTATTGCTTCACTTTTTTTTTTCCATATATTTTTCAAATTTCATTATAAGAGACCAAATTTCTCAATAATTAATCATCTCAAAATGCCAATATATTTTTTAGATAATGATGTTATATAATTATGATAATACTACTCCCAGTCCTAAATATTATATTTAGCTGACTTTTATAGAAAATGTTAAAAAAATTAATTATATTATTTTGAAGTATTTAAACTTTCATTTTTTTTTGTTAAATTATTTTATTTAATTTATAAGCTAATTTATAATACAATGATGTTGACGGAGGATATACATTATGATGTTATAATTACTTTTTCCTGCATTTTACTGTCATTTTTACTCCGTGGTCCTTCATCAATCATCCGTAATAAGCTAAAAATATCACAACTCAATAAATAATTAAATTATCTTTAAAATTTGTCTGGCACTAGAAACATATATCTAAACAACGTTAAAGATAGGCTTAAAATTTATTTCATATTTTAAAATATCACATTTTTTCTTATTAAAATTTTGACTTTACTTTTCTTTTGATCCGTCCCTAGCTATTTGGATTATCACATGTTTGTCCACAAAGCTGTTGTTCTTGTGCAAGCTCAGAGGCAATAATACTTGCAACTTGTATTTTCAGAAATTAAAATAATGAAGCCTCAAATAACTGAAATACTATAAGTTTGGTTGTTGTTCTATTCAATAATTTACATTGATCGGTTTTGAATCTTCCACAAACTACGTAGCATCGATCCGAAAAATCTTTCTTGGCATGGTCATCATATTCGTAAGGTTTTTGAGATGTGAAATTAAGTCACTGAGTGTATAGCTCCTAGCTAGCTACTTGGATCAATGATCAGTATCTCACTGATGTTTTAGTCGATTTGCTATTGGGTTTTTGTCCACCCGACTTATTGCTAACTAGAGCCTGTTTGAATAAAAATGACTTTAATGATAAGTAATTTATGAGAAATGATTTCAAAAAAAAATTACTTATAAAAAATTATTTATAACAAAAGTGGAGAGAGAACGAGAGAGGCGTTAGATAAGTTATTTTTTGTAGCTTATGAAATAAGTCATTCTTTAAGTAAAAGCCCATTAGATAAGTTATCTATCCAAACACCCATATTTTGAGAAGTAACTTAATTGTAATGGGATGTTACTTTTTTCACTCTCCCAAATAGGCAATTAGCTTAAAAACATGCATTTGCTTCTCTTTGAATGAGTGCCATGGACTCTTTTTGCATTTATCGTCCAGGGCATATTTGAGGTATACTAGTCACTTGCTTTTCATTTTGAAATTAAATAAAGTTTGTAGAATCCAACATTAACAATTCATGATAACTTATAGTTGGTTTAGGGTTTATATTAACTCATGTCCACATCTATTAGGTTAAATTCTGCAATCACATATAATCAGGAATCATATTTATTCCATTTGAATTCATAGTTAAATGACAAAAACTTCTAAAATATAACATTTGTATGTTTAGAGAATTTGACATAATGAATGGTGTATATAAAGAATTTGATTCGCCATCCACGAATTATCGAATTATATTATATACAAATAATTTTTAAAGTTTTTGAAACTTTATAAGGAGCTCCCTAAATTTTAGGTAGATGAAAACCATATGCGTTAATTTTATACCTCAGTTACTGGAAGTTTTATTTACATATTAATAAAAGTTTGAAGGTTGTGTGCAAACAACAATGAAGTTTATAAGGTACATAATTGATAATTGGACCATTTGAATTAGGAGATTTTGGCACTAACTTGAAAACTAAGAGAAATTTATTAATAAGTTTTAAATATCAGTGGGTTATTACATAAGGGAATTATGTATAATTTAATCATATAAAGATGTTAAAAAACTAATATTATTATAAATAAAAATGTGATAACAAATTACAATATTTATGCTCTATTAAATAACTTTTCCCCTCATTTCAATTTTTTTCTATCCTTTTTATTCATAGTATTATTCTTATAAATTATACACACACACACACTACATTAGAGTAAGGAAAACCCCAGAGAAAGAACTTTAAAAAAACACTAAAAGGTGTTTTGAATATTCGTAACCCCAAAAATATCTTAGACTCAGTTTGTCTTTTTTAAAATGAAAAGGAAATGACCAAATTGCCTTCACACACACATATATTTTTTAAAAAAAAAAATCACAACCCACAGAGCTACTGGGGGGTTATTATGTGGCTGGCAATGGGAATGTGAGGGTGGGATTCAAACTCCCTACCACTTTGTTTTGGCAAAAGGTAGGTGGCCATTGGGCCATAAATGCATTTTAATATTAATACAACAAAGGTTGGTCCATTGGTAAGGAGTTGGCTCATAGTCCACAAGGTTGTAATTTCAAATCTCACTACTGATGTAAGGACTTTGTTGGAGGGCAAATTGCTAACACCTCTGTCAGCACTTTTTGAACTTGGTAACCCCTTGGGACCTAATTCACCTAAACTTTTTTTGCACAAAAAAAACATACATATTAATCTTTGACATCTAACCCAAGTCCATTACCTATTTTAGGTAAGAAATTCCCAACTTTAGATAGGAATTCACAACTTTCGTTTTTAAAATTAAAAAAAAAATCACACTACTACACTATTCAAGAGTTTAGATAAGGATTTCACTACTTTATATAAAGAATTTGCAACTTTTTTTTTTTGAGTAAAACAATTCACAATATTATACCATTCATAAGTTTATATTATGATCTCACACGTTTAGATAAGGAATTCACAACTTTCATTTTTTAAGTGAATTTTCTAAACTTGTTAAAGTTGTGAAAAGTCTAGTAGTGTGAATATTTTTTATTTTAACAAAAAATGGAAGTTGGAAATTATTTATCTAAAGTTGGGAATTTCTTATCTAAAGTTGTGACAGGTCTACACATTTGGTAGTGTGAATTTTTTATTTAAAAAACAAAAGTTGTGAATTCCTTATCTAAAGTTGGGATATCCTTATCTAAAGTTGTAAAAAAATCTAGTAGTGTGAATTTTTTCACTTTAAAAACAAAAGTTGCAAATTCTTTATCTAAAGTTGGGTATCCTTTATAAAGTTTTAAAAAAAATATACTAGTGTGAATTTTTTTATTTAAAAATTAAAATTGTGAGTTCTTTATCTAAAGTTGGGAATTTCTTATCTAAAGTTGGTAATGAGCTTAGGTAAAATATCATTGGTTAACAATTCATTCCCACCACATGCCTAAAATATACCACTTGAGACTTCCATTATTCATTGCATGACCCCTTTGTATACAAGTGTAACATCTTAAATTTTATATGTAAGATATGAATTATGTAAGGATTATCAAAGGCTAGAAAGTAATGAGAAAATATACAAAATGGTTTTAAGGTAGTAAAGCAATAGAGGTAATATGACTTCGTTAGTAATTATAGCTATATATGACTGTAAAAAAAAAAATAGCTATAGTTAATTAATGAAAATTTTCTTAAATTCAAGGGATGAAAGAAAAATTTCCTAGATAAAGTTTGTGAGGTCCAAAGAATGAAAAAATGTGGAAAATAAATTAAGATGAATTTTCCAACTCTCACTGAGATTTCTAGCTAATTAAAGAAGAATAATTAGTTAGAATTAAACATGAAAAATAACCAAAGGCCTCCAAAAAGTGATCTAAATGAAGGAAATATTGGCATAATAATTATAATGAATTATGAAATTATTTTCAGTTCAAAAAAATATGGAGATTAATTTCTAGGATTTTATATTCAAAATTTTATCGGTAAGAGCCCAAATTTGGAAAAATTCTAGAAAAATAGTAAATATTGGAAATAAAGTATAATAAAAATTGGGGAGTATCCTTGAATTATTTGGAGACTAATGACAGTTAGTTTAGAATTTTCTGAAATAGTTGATATACAGGCTCTACAGAAAATTCATCTGGCAAATCACACTTTCCTTGGAATTAATGGTAACTGAGATGAGACGAACAGTGATTGCTTCCTTTTCAGCTGGAATTCACGCCAGTTTTAACAAACAAAAAGTAACCGATGGCACACATGAAAAATTGGGAAAATTTGAGGGCAAGTTAGGCACAAAAATAATACTAATTGAATTAATGAATTACATTAAAGCATTCCATCCCTCTCATTCCAGCAAAAGACAAGAACATCACCAGGAAAAAGAATGAGAGAAAGGAGAGGAAGAGAGAAAGAAGAGGAAAAAGGAAAGGAAGGATTAAGCTAGAAATTAAGGTAAGTGATAATTTACATGTGTTGATGTTGTGTTGTTGTTAGATTGGATTGTTATTGAGTTTTGTGACTTTTAGAAGCATGAAAGTTAAGGGAAATGCTGTTCAATTCTCTACAAAATTTGGAAAGGATGATTTAAGAGTTATTCATGATTAAGGAAGTGATTAGAACTAGAGCTATGGTAGTTTATGGAATTAAGTAACCTAGATAGGGTTAACTTCTAACCTACACAAATCTGAGTAAACAATGGAGTCTAGTCATAATATTTGGCAGATTCATTGATCACATCTTAAGCTTTAAAATGAGTGGTAGAACACCTAATTTGGAGCTTTGTACAAAAATTTATGCCTTTTCAAAGTTAGGCATAAATTCTAGAAAATAGAATAACTTGGCACAAAAGGGTATTGTTCGGTTTTGAGCATTTATTGGATAGAGGAGTTTTGATTTTATATTTTTGAGTTAAAAAAGGGATTCTACACATAAAATTGTGTGGAAATAGGTTGGTTCAAAATTTTTACCATAGGGAATAAGTACTAAACCCTAAGACACCAAAAAGAGTAAGGAAAATGGTTTAAATTCCAGCAAATAAACTTTTGGTGTTTATGATTGTTATTAATAGTTGTTGCACTCTCTTGGCTTAATTAGGGTTTGATATTTTTTGAAGAGACCCTTAGGAGGCTAAAATCTAAAGGCTAAGAGGGAAGATCAAAGATCAAGGTAGCATAGTTACATAATTTATAATGTCATTATTTGCTTGCTTATCTTGTAATTTTGCATGTACATGTTTGGTTGACCTTGAGATTGCTTTACTTGTTGTCATGATGATGATGATGAATACTATGTTTTGTTGCATTCCTATCATGTAAATGCTATAACTTGTGTTCAATGTGAGATGCACTAAGATGATGATGTCATAGGGCATGAAAGCATGTTAGCTTCCTAAGTTAATTTCATGATTGTCACATGTTGCTTGCTTGTTTGAGATTAGTATTATTGTAACTTGCTATTGGGATTCTCAAAAATCTCACCCCCTAATTAAAAGCCATAAACTAGGGTTTGAATTATCTAGGAGGAATGGAAAGGGAGTAGAAGGATGAAGGCTATGTGGCTTATTGAATAATATAGGGAGCATTACATTAAGGTCCCAAGTAAGGAAATTATTATCATAAAGGTCTCTATGACAAGTTGAGGAGCTATTATTGACAAGCTGAAGAGTTATATTAACAACCTAAGGAGCTAGCTGGAACTTGTCAAAAAATAAATTTCCTTACTTGGGACCTCAATGTAATTCTCCCTTAAATATATATACATATGCTGAAAATGCTTGCTAGAAATTGCACTAGTACAATAATCTTGTATAAGTTTCGTTTTGTACCATATTACTTATCTTGATTCTATAATTTTTCATGATAATATCATGCTTCATTTTGATAGGTAAAACGTAGGAATTCAAATTTTGTACACAAAATTATGGATTTTTAAATTTAAGGTTCAAAACTGGGAAAAACTATTTTACCCAAAAGATAGAGTTGGATTCCGTATAATTCTGGCACATCCATATGATATTTATGCATGAAACTATTGTCCCCTGTAGAGCCTTCAAAGGGTTTTTTTGTAGAACTTGGAAGCACGTTATTTCGATTTCTCTACATTTAGTTACAATTTTTCAAAGTTTGTCCAAAAATCTGTTTTGGTAGTGAACAGTACTCATCGAAAACAAAATTTTCAATTTTGAGTTTATACGATATTTGCAGCATAGTGCAATTCTAATGGATGTTAAGTGACCTAAAAGATGGTCTATACATGAGGTGTGACAACAAGCACCATGTACCCATCACTCAGTAAATTAATGCCATTACTATGAAAACTTTCTTTCAAAATGGCTTCCTCACATGTGGTATATTAGTTACTTATCTTTCATTATAATTCGATTATTAAATAATTTACATGATTATCTATTACCTACTTTTCATAGGAGAAGAAGCTGGAGATAAATTATTGGATAAGTTACATAACCATCTGTTACTTAAGAAGAACTTGGAGATAAAGAAAGTTAAGCATGCATTGGGAATATCACTTCAATCCGTTGTAAGAAGCCCAAGAATCTCTTGGTGATCATTAGAGTTGAAGTCTCAAATTCAAGTCTAGAACTACAAGACTAGACTTAAAGATATTTTAGCCTATTCTTTTTCTTAGAAATATATGAACTGTATCAAGGTATTATTACTATCTTTTGTACAACTATTTAATGTATTTTTTCCCAATACTCTAATGATGAACATAGAAAGAAAGTTCAGAGCATGAAGAGATCATTTTATACTTTTACATGGGTTGATGTTGATGGCATAGTCACAAGAAAAGTATTGTGGTCCATTTTTCAACTACTTGGATGAGGAGACAAAACAAACAAAATATATGGGGCACATATTCTAAGAACTTTTACATTGACCATGTTGCAAAGTTTATGGAGATGAAAGTGCAAACCATCAAGTGTAATGCAATAGATGGGATTAAGAGGGATGTTGAACATGTCCTATATGTTGGGCACCTAAATTTGAAAAATATGCCAAATAATTAATCAATGCCATATGATAGGTTTGACAAGGACAAAATTTGACCTTCAACAATTACTCTAACTAGAACCATGGGCTAAGATACTACCCTTGTTATTGGCCACTCAAAAGCTCACTAGTTATATGATGAGGGTCAACTAAATCCACAAAGCACATGCCCCGACCACGAGTGTTTTCCCCTAATTGAACTAGTAGGGTGTCATAGCCCTTCATTGAACTAGTGGGGTAGTCCCTTATTGCACCAGTGAGACTTTAGAAAGCCAACCATCATGACCAATGAAGGCTAGACTCATGGCGGAACAAAACACTCCATCTAATCTCAATCCAACCATCACAATAATTATCAATAAATAGATTAACGAGAATTTTTCATCATTTTCACATTCATCTCATGCCATTCAAATCATTTTTGTATACGTGACATAAAATGTCAATTTTCAACTCATATATATATTTCACAATTTGAATAATAAGATTCTATAAGGCAATTTCTATCAAAATACTCATCAACATCCTTATGATTATCTCAATCTTAATAAATATTTCAAAATACTCATATTCATTTCACAAAAAAATCACAGACAACATACCAACAAGCATAAAAAGTGGAAAGTAAGGAGATATTGCCACATATAACATATGCCTCATGTTCAACACCAACCACTCCCAATCATTCTACAAAATTCACACCATCACCTCAAATTAATTCATAACTAATTATATGGTTTCCAATACCTCAAACAATTTATCCAAACCAAAAATCAACATCAACTTACTCAAATCATTCAAAAATATTAATTTCATAACTTAGGATTCCAAGCTCAAAATTCCCATTTCATAAAATCAAGCTTAGAAAACAATTTAAACTGATTTAATGTCCAATGTAGCTCACATTAACATAACTTAGACAAAATCTCCCTTAGAGTCAAACTATAACTTAAAAATCCATATATTCTAGAATCCAACAAAAATAAACTCATTAAACACTTAATCTAGTCCATACAACTCATTTAAACTCAAAAGATTTAGTGAAATCATCACCCATTTTAAAATCACCTAAAAATACTAATATTTAACTATTTAAAATTATGAATAAAACAAGAGTTAAAGGTATAAATCATGTTTAGATCACTTACTTAGGTGTTAGGAAGCATAAAACACTCTCAATAGGTTGAAAATTGATGCCATAGCAAAGCCCAAGTGTCTCCACACTCATTTTCATCCAATGTTTTAAACATTCAAACCCCTTTTTTTATATATATATATAAAATTGTGACATTAGTGCTTGTGCCCTCATTTGAGCACTTGGGCATTAGCTCTCTCTACCTCAGCCTACCACTTGGGCTTTAAAATCTCACTGTATATTTTTTTTAATCTTTTTGTATCTTATTCCAATACTTCTCACTTTTAATATCCATAACCTTAAATAGGATAATTAAACTATTATAAAATCTCATGCATAATCTCTCCAATATTCAATTAACAATTAATCACCTAAATAGCCCAGTTTCTACACAAATCGATAATCAACTAATACAAAACCCTAAGATTAAAATTTAGGATGTTACAAAAACATGCCAAGCCATAGACATAAATATAACAATTCAATTCACCAAATTCACCCCCTCTTAGGTGAAAGCCAGACTAACATAATCTACTCAAATTGGGTTTAAATGAAATAGGAACAAAACCAACTTTGTGTCGAGAGTCCCATATAGATGGTGTAAGTGCTTATAATGCTTGGAAATTCCACCAAAGGTATACTTGATCATGATGCTGGGATGGAATCTAGACTATGGATCCATATAATGATTTAAATGTAGAAGTCATCCACTATCCCTAATGAAGACATATCATATAACTAACACCAAGAGAACATAACAAAATGATGTAGAAATTCTAGTAGCAAATATAAGCCATTAAAATTTCATGAGAACCTCCATGTCTACTAAGTTGTTGAATAATTGAAGAAAAATGTTTAAATGTGCTAATCCCATATTGGAATTGTTAGTCATATTCATGCATATTAGTTTCAAATCCACATGTTGTCAACCTAAGATATGGGAGATTAACTTTTGAATTGCAAAACCTTCATGTGCTTTAAATCGAACTCTAATTCTAGCAATATCTTCCTTTGCATCTATATAACATGAAGGCAAGATATTGATCTGGCAGCTAGCCATGAACTAACACCCTATAGTTTGTATGCCATCTAACTCTTGATCTTTAAAATCTTCATGCCCTATACTAATCAAGGAAAATTTCCAATTTCCTATTTATTCTCCTTTACTTTTCCTTTTGAATTTTTTAACAATAGGACATTGCTCTTTGTCAATATCCTCCTCAAACCATATCTTTTACGAAAGACGCCAAAGATAGCAAGTTGATATCCATACCTACTAGTTATTAAGTATTAGATGCATACCTAAGTATTTTTTTAAGCCTATTTCGGATTTTCTTCTTCGATTTCTTCATCTTCTTTAATATCTCCTAATCTACATAATCTATCAATTTTGCCTTTTCTTTAAGACTAAATGAAGAGATGATTGCAGATTGAAAGATGAAGATAAGGGCTTTGGATTTTATTAATACGACAATGGTTGTAGGTAGATTTAGGTGCCTCGAGGCTTGACATCAATACATCTTGAAGAAATCCTTTAGAAGTCATACCATGTACTATATATATGCCATTTTTTGTCCATTGGAAACATATTTCCCATATATTTGCATCATCTACATGTTCGTTGTATATTCATTTTAACATACTTTGATGCAATTTAATCATTACCTTTTGATTCTTCTCCATTCAACATTTATTATTTGATTAATTAAATCTAAATCTAAAGTTCCTTACATATATGTGAAGTTGCTCACAAGCCTCCTCATTCCTTTCTTTTCACTTGTTGTTCTTTAGAAATTGCAAAATGTTGAAGTAAACCATTAAATTCCATGAATAAACTTTCTCTAGTAGTAGAACCAATACTTTGTCCATGTTAGGAAATATAATATGTTAGAGAACCAAATATTATTTATTTTATAAGAAAAGATTGGTTAGTGCTTTACGTATCTTGTACATAATTTAATTTCAAGCATATGAGTCTTCTATATATATAAGTATCACTCTTGTACATAAATAGACAAGGAATCTAGTGTATTCTTCCTTCTCATATAAGTTTCCCTTATTCTCTAGTTATCACAACTATATGGAATTAGAGTAGTTTGTCTTTAAGGTTTTGGTTTTGCATTTGTCGACTTCTAATAATTCCTCTTTCATTTGTTGTTGATGGCCGTTTCTCTTCTCTATTGAGTCTATATTTCCCTCGTTAGAGCTTTGGTTGTTATGTGTGCTATACTATTAGATTAAGCAAGTCAAGATGAGTGGCATACCATTAACCACATCCAATTCTAGCCACCCACGCACCCCTCTCTCACAAACCGCTATAGTCCCCTTTTACAGTTTACGATAATTGCATATAATTACATTTTTCCTAACCATTGTTTGGTTCAGGTTCCTATGATGAACCAAATTATTAGTAGGAGTTATGATTATGGCGGCAATTATTTTCTTGATGATCAAGTGTTGCATTCAATTACTTGCTTTAATTGATAATCTCTATTTGATGTCTATTATCATTTGGGTCATTCATCTTTTCATCTTTAAAGAAGGTGTATCCTCATCTTTCTTCTGTGTCTACTTTATATTGTGAGTCGTGTCACTTTACTAAACATCATTATGTTCATTTGGTATCTGGAGTAAATAAGTGGGTTGCATCTCCTTTTGAGTTAATCCATTATGATATTTGAGGTCCTTGTCCCATTTTGTCTAAGACTGGTTTTTGATATTTTGTGCCTTTTGTTGATGATCACTCCTAAACAACATGGCTTTATTTTATGAAACATTCCTCTAAATTATTCTTTAACTTCTGCAATTTTTATACTAAGATTCAAGCTCAATTTGGCACTCTTGTGAAAATATTACATAGTGATAATGCAAAAGAATACTTTTTTTACCCAATTTACAAAGTATATGCAAAAGCAAGGCATGATTCATCAATCCTCTTGTGTTGATACACCAGATCAAAATGGTGTAGTAGAGAGAAAGAATAGACACCTGTTAGAAATTGTATGTGATCTCACATTTAATATCATAGTTCCTTAACCTTTTTGGGTCGATACAGTCTCTACCGCCTATTTTCTTATTAATTAAATGCTCTCTCCTATTCTCAATGGTGATACTCTATATTCCATTTTATTCCATACTACAAAATTGTTTCCCATTATGCCTAAAATCTTTGCATGTGTGATTTTTTCGAGATGTTCATCCAAATCTCACTAAACTTGATAAAAAATCCTTAAAATGTGTTTTTCTTAGTTACTCTCGAGTTCAAAAGGGTTATCACTATTATTCCCCTATCCTTTGCAACATTATGTCCACCAATGTCATGTTTCATGAGTATACTCCATTTATTTGTCTTCTGATTCCTCTATGTCTTTTGTTACTTGATGAGTTATTGATATATAGAGTCTTAGTCACACCAGTGCAAGCACCTATCACAGAATTAGATGAGACTGAAAGTTGTGATGATGCCAGTAGCTATATCCCTCCAATACACTTTTCGTTATCAGATATTGTCTGAGACTTACCTAATGTTATATCAACATCAATGCCTATTCTGACATATCTTCCAAATTCTTCTTATCCTCCTACCTTAGATATTCCAAATACTTTCGATGCCTCTAATGATTTGCCCATTGCTCTCTGAAAAGGTAAACACTCTCATTATCCTCCTCAAAGATATGCCAATTGCACCTATCTTATTTCTGCCTTTGTTTCTTATTAAAACTTGTCTCCTACTTCTTATTCTTTTATTGTTATCCTTGATTCCATTCCCATCCCTACCTTTGTCCACCATCCCTTAGCCCATCTTGGTTGGCATGCTGCAATAGAAGAAGAGATGATCCCTACATAATGCCAGTACTTGGACTCTGGTTGATTGATAGGCAAAAAATTATTGTAGAGACATGGGTTATATCAAGTAATAAAATGATATGTAGAGTATCGTCCCATGAGGAATCAAGAAAATTAATTTCTAGATATTAAAATATAAAATTTCATTTAAGTTAAGCGAATCTACTTTATAATTAAAATTCTAAAGGAAATAAAATTAATGGAAAATCTTTATGTCTAAAACAATCTAGAGTTACTAATCCCTTATTTGCTAACTTAGACTTTTATCCCCATTAAATTAATTAAGCATTCATTTCATAAGCTAATATAGAGTATTAGAGTCTATAAATGCCTGTCAGTTTATTTATATTCCTACCTTAATCATATAATGTCTCACAAAATTATAAAAGGCGCAATTAAAGTTTGAAGTTACTCTAATTTGACTATGTAGATTCTATAGGTATATGTCTATCCTTGAGGCAAATTAGACTAAAGGCTAATTTCACACTCCTAAATCTAAAAGGTCTATTTAAGGTTCTCGTCATCAAGTTCAACCCTAAATCCCCAAAACATAATTAAAGATGTTTAGCTAATAATCAAGAAAATCAAGGTTACGTAAATAGAAATAAATTGACCATAATTAATTCATGAGAAATCAAATATAAGATGCAAATAAGTTCATAGCTAATATAAGTGTAAAATAAATTAGCTACACATGGCTGAAATCAAATTTAGGAAAGGGATAAAAAGAAAATTTAGATTCACAGAGCAACAAGAATAGAAGATGATGGGATAAGACAAGCTAGTTGTTATCCACAAAGAGTTCTTGCACCACGGTGTTGTTGCCTCTCCTTCTTCTACGTAATATTTTCAGCACGGCTTATTCTCGTCCTTTAGCCTTCTTTTTTTTTTTCCCTTGTTGTTTTTGAATCTCTATTTAATGGGTAGCACATTAGGCTTTCCCTATTGGGCTTCAGACCCACTTTTAAAAGATATCTCATAATATCTTTTGCTTTCCATTTTTTAAATTATGCAAATCTATCACTTTCTTTAATATCATTGTTGCCATATGCCTCGCATTGCTATTCCATTTTCTTGTCTTTTCCTTTAGTTGTTGTGGGACCCATGCTTGCCTTTTTTAATTATTTCTTATCTTTTTCATCTTATAATATTTTCTGCACAATAAAAATAGGATATGAGTAGATTTATGCCAAAATTCTTTTTTATCATACAATTAATTAAAAGAAGAAATACATATATAAGATAATTAAATAGGTATAATATATTAATAAATCAAATCAAATATATATCAAAATCTACACCTATTTAATTATAAAATATATACTTATCATTGTTTTACCTCATGGGAAGAAGACTATTGGTTGCAAATGGGTATTTTCTATTAAGACTAAAGTAGATTGTTCTTTGAATCAATGTTTTAAAAGCCAGGACGTTG
The DNA here is from genome assembly GCA_037177275.1 of Acacia concinna. Lineage (NCBI taxonomy): Eukaryota > Viridiplantae > Streptophyta > Magnoliopsida > Fabales > Fabaceae > Acacia > Acacia concinna. The sequence continues at coordinate 16,613 of JBAGKO010182044.1, read as the reverse complement.
AGCTAGATAGGCCAGCAGGTCCTGCTGGCTCAAACGATTGGTTTGGTTGGATCATTTAGTTGAACCAGATACATGATAATTAAATAAAATAATATTGTAACATATACAATGAGATAAATAATATTCCCCTACCCTTAATATAAGACATATGCATACAATTTGATTAGATTAAAGAATTTAGTTAAGTTATTTGACATGTATTTTCTAAAATACCATACCTATATTCCTTAATTTCCACATTATCCTTCCTCATTAATTATTGTTAAGAGAGTATCAATAGGGGTAAACTAAGAAAAAAATTGATAAATATAAAAATTATGCTTCATATTTAGGAATAATATAAACTCTCTAATGTTTAAAAAAATATCAACTCTTCAAATATATCTTATATTAATGCCCTAAGGGGTAGAAAAAAATATTATCTCTTATCCTTAAGATCTTCCTTATAAAAAAATTGGATTATAAGGTGAATCTTATATTAGGAAACATTAATATTAATTAATAATAAATTATTACACATCCCAAGAATTACTACAACACACTTTCTCCTGCAACACACTTTCTAACTTTCTTCACTTCTAATAAAGTCATCTCCATTTCTTCATTGTCTCCATTTCTTCTTATCTTCATTCAACTTCAACAGTCCTTCATTTCTGATAATGAAGAATAGCTTTGAGGATTGGAGAAGGGTGAGAAGATAAAATCGAATATCACAATTCTTATTTCATCTCAAGAGTATAATCAATTTTGTCCACATGTAAGAGTTCCTCTATTTCAATCTTCAGCTTCTATTCCTGACTTTTTCATCCTCCTCATCTTTCTCAATTTTTTATGATATTCTTATACGCTCTAAGCAAGACTCGTCTGACTCTTTAAGATATGTTCCAATTCCCAGTTGAATCCCAGCTCATGGCTCAACAATAAGGTTTTGGCAATTTAACACGGTTTAACCCTTGAACGAGCTAACTATATGAAACGAGTCATTCATCTTTCCGACCAATGATGAGACTTGTTAAAGGATATGCTTAGATATATTGAGTTGATTAAAGTGAGACTTTTTCTCCTATTGCAAAATTGACATATTTTTAAATCTTTATATATTTAGCAGCAATTTTTGGATGTGATCTTCATTAGTTGGATGTTAATAATACTTTTTTGAATGGTGATCTTCTTAAAGAAGTTTGTATGAGACAACTTTGAGGGTTTGTTGCTCGGGGGAGAATAGGAAAGTGTGCTTCCTCCATAAATCACTATATGGGTTAAAGTAAAGTTGTCAAACTTGGTTTGATAGATTTTGTATTGTTGTCAATAAATTAGGAGTAGGTGTGGTCATTCTGTGTTCTATTAGTGGTCAGATGCTGGAATGATATTGATTGTATATGTTGATGATATTGTGATCACTGACACTAATATTTCAGGTATCTCAAAACTTAAGACCTTTCTTAATTCCCACTTCTAGACAAAATATTTAGGACCATTGAAGTATTGTCTTGCGATTGATGTTATGTGAAGCAAAAAAGGTGTCTTCTTGACTTATCAAAAATATATTCTTGATCTTCTGAATGAAAATGAGAACCTTGGAGTGCACCAAGTAGTGTTCCTATAGTTTCGAATCCATTTCTAGAACTAAATGAGAGCATGTTTGATGAACTCCCTGAAGATTTGAAGAAAAAGATTGATCTAGAGCAACTCAAGCCATTTGCCAACCCTCAGAGATATCATAGATTACTTGGGAACTTAAATTATTTGATGATGACTCGTTCTGATATAACTTTCACACAGTGTTCTTAGCCAATTTATGCAATCTCCAACAGTTGCATAGTGGGAAGCATTAGAGCATGTGTTAAATTATTTGAAGAGTTCCTTGTGTCATGGCATACTTTACACTAACTATGGACATACCAAAATAAAGTGCTTATGTGATATAGATCATGCAAGTCTGAAGGCTACAAGAAGATCTACTATAGGATATTGTGTGTTTGTGGGAGGTAATTTGATATCTTAAAGAAGTAAGAAGCAAGGTGTGGTACTAAATCAAGTACAAAAGCATAATACAGAGCCATGTCACAATCAGTATAAGGAAACATATGGGTTTCTCAACTAATGTAAGAAGTTGGTATTATTACATTATTGGCCCGTAAAGCTATGATGTGATAATAAAGTAGCATTACATATCTCCTCAAATTCCATGTTCTATGAGTGTACAAAACATATTGAAATCGACTGTCACTTGGTTGTGACAAGATCAATGAGAACCTCATTACTACAAGGCATGTACAATCTAATGACCAATTAGGTGATCTCTTAACAAAAGCCTTGAGTGGGATAAGAATTGAATAACTTTGTCACAAGTTGGGTATAATTGACATATTTGCTTCAACTTAAGGGGGAGTGTTATGATATATAATATGTTAGGAAAAAGAATATTCTTTATTTAATAGGAGAAGATTGGTTAGTGATTTACAACCTGTATATATTAGAAAATATTGTAGGTCATTTAATTTCATGCGTTTAAATCTCCTATATATAAGCATAACTCTTGTACACGAATAGACAAGGAATCTAGTGTATTCTTCCTTCTCATATCTATTTTCCTTATTCTCTGGTTATTACAACTATAGTCTGTTTATCCTAAATCCTTAAAATCAACATCCCTTGGAATATAGATTGGCTATCATGATGAAGGATTGATAATCTCAACTATTTTTTATATGATCAAGGATATAATCCTTTTCGCGGCTTAAAGTATAAAGAGTTTTTCCATCATCCAATAAGTATGATTCTAGTAGATTTTTTTCCATGGAAGTTGATTGGCCACCGTGCAAAGGCAAAGTCCCCATATACACTCCACCCTAGAGGTAAACTTGAAGCAAGAGCAAGATAATAATATAAAGCTAGACATTTCTCATCTCTATTACCTCATTTAAAAGCAACTTTCATATGAACAAGAATTAAATTAGTAAAATTTTACTCAAATCCATAAGTATATTATATTTCATAACAAAAAAACATAGGACGAGAGATGTAGGAAATAGAAGTTAGATTTCAATTACCTAGAAAGCACTATCGCCTATTGGATATCATAATAGTATGGTGTATTTATTATATTGGTCTTCAATGCACTGAAGTTTCTTGAGAAATATTCCTTTGGTCCTAATTATAAATCATATGCTTTTAATTTGGAGAGATTAAGGATGATATTTAAATTAGTCAATTATACTTGTTTTCTTAAAATGCCTTTGTTTAAAATTTAAATGACATATATCTAATTACTTTGTTTCCCATATTCTTTGTTAGACCTCTCCTACCTCACACACGTTTGATTGACTTCTTCGAGCTCTCACACAGTCCAACGTTGTCAGTCTCCCTAATGAACTTCTAGTCTACTCTTTGGGGTTGGAAGTGTACATGACCCTCATAATCTTGATATTCATGTTTCTTATTTTATGTTTTGATTTCATATAATCCATTATTCAAAGTTGCTTTCATGGATTTTAGTCTCATATATCCATCGATTTCAATTTTCTTTATAAGTATTCAATGTTTGTAGTGTAAACAAAGACATAAGTGAGAAATTGAATGTATTGAATGTACTATATATAACTTGTGTATTAGACTGTACAAGATAGCTCCTATATATACACATATGATGAGCCTAAAGAGTAGTGAGAAATTAAATAAATTAATTACACAGCTGTTTTGTTTCCTGATTTTGCTTTGATTTGATTCCATATAATCCTTGATTTATTTCCCTAATTATATGATTCTAACTCTCCCCTCAAGTTGGAGCATATGTTAATCATGCCCAACTTGTTGCAAAAATACTCAACCCATGTCCCACTTAGACCTTTTGTTAATAGATCTCCTAGTTGATCGCTTGATCACATATGTCCGGTAGAAATAAAATTTGCTTTGATATGATCACAAACAAAATGACAATCAATTTCAATATGTTTTGTGCATTCATAAAACATAGAATTTGATGTTATATGTAGTGCAATTTTATGGTCACACCATAACTTCCTAGGTAGCGTCATATTAACATCAATTTCCTTCATCAATTGAAACACCCATATAATTTCCTATACTAGTTGAGACATGACTCTGTATTATGCTTCTTCACTTGATTTTGACACCACTCCTTACTTTTTGCTTCTCCAAGATATTAAATTATCTCCCACAAATATATAATACCCTATAGTAGATTTTCTCATGGCCTTCAAACTTGCATGATCTGCATTGCAAATAATTCAATCTCAGTATGTCCATGACTAGTGTAAGTATACCACAACCTGGTGTCCCTTTCAAATAGTGTAAAACATGCTTTAAGGCTTCCCACTGTGCAATTGTTGATCTGCCATGAATTGACTAAGTACACTAATTGTAAACATAATATCAGGACGAGTGACTGTTAGATAATTTAACTTCCTGATCAACCTTCCATATCATTCAAGATTAGCAAATGGCTTAAGTTTATCTAGATATACCCCTTTTTTCAAATCTTTAGGGATTTCATCAAACATGTTCTCATGCCTTTCTTACCCTTATAACCTCAATTCTAAGAAAGTACTTCAATGGTTCAGGGTCTTTTGTTTGAAAGTGAGAATTTAGGAAGACCTTCAACTTCAAGATACCAGAAGCATTGTTACCAGTAATAACAATGTAATCCACATATACTACTAGAAGAATTAGACCTATATTTGTCTATTAATAGAACACAAAATGATCATTCTTGCTTTAATGCAAGCCAAATGTTTTAACCACTATACAAAATCTGTCAAACCAATCCTGATGACTCTGCTTCAATCCATACAATGACCTTCAAAGATAACACACCTTCCCATACTCCCCCTATGCAACAAACATGAGGTGGTTGCTCCAAACATATCTCTTCAAGAAGATCACACCATTAAGGAAGGCCATTTTTAGCATCCAACTGATGGAGATCCCATCCAAATGTAGCAACTAAAGAGACAAAAAGGTGAATAGACGTTAACTTAGCCAAGAGAGATAAGGTCTATAAATAATCAACACCATATGTTTGGGTATACCCTTAATGATAAAGCGAGCCTTTAAATTTTCTATAGAACCATCAACCTTAGTCTTAACAATGAACACCCATCTACAACCAATAGCCTTCTTTCCAACAAGTAGATCAACAAGAGTTTAGGTACTAGATCGTTCAAAGGCCATCATTTCTTCTTCTATAGCAGCACGCCGTCCCATGTGATTTAAGGCTTGGTGAAGAGAGGTAGGGAGATAGATAGACTTGAGGGAGGCAACCGATGAATAAGAAAAGGGGCAAGTGTTTATAGGAAATAAATTTAGAGATGGGGTAGGTACAAACAACATACAGTTGTAGAGGATGGTGGGAACATTTTCCTTTTCGGAGGGCAATGGGCAAGTCTTCAAAAAGGTCAGGAGTAACAAAAGAATTAGGACTATTAGGGGTAGTAGAGAGATCAAATTGAACAGATTTAGAAGGAGGAGCAAATTAATCAAGCACATGCTAGTTATCTAGAGGAGTAAGAGATGGAACTTGGAGAGGATCTAACAATCAAGTAATCATTAAAGAGGCATGAATACTAGTAGTATCAATACTTTCTATCACAGTTGGAACTAGAATATATGCTTGAACTGATGTGATAGGGACACGATAGAATACAACATCATCAAACTCATAAATTGGTTTTGATAACACAGATGATTCTGAAAAAGACAAGAAGGAAGTGGACTCAAGAAAGGTGACATTAGTAGACACAATATAATTCTAAAGGTTAGGAGAGTAACATTGATAACCTTTTTGGACTCTGGAATAGCCAAGAAAGACATACTTTAATGATTTTGGATCTAGCTTACTGACACAAAGACGCAATATCTCGGACAAAGCATATTCACCTAAAGATTTTGGAATCAACATGAAACAACTTAGCAAAAGGAAAAAAGGGTAGTATATGGAGGATCACCACTAAGAACATGTGATGGTATTCAATTGATGAAGCATACCAAGAATTTGCATATAGTTGTTGAACTGAGTAGAAAAATATTATGTGGCATTGTCACTATAAAGAGTTTTTACATACATGCCAAATTGGGTCTTAATCTCAGTATAAAAATTACAAAAATGAACAAACCATTCATAATATTGTTTCATTAAGCAAAGCCATGTCGTTCAGAAATAATCATCAATGAAGGTAACAAAGTAAGGAAAATTAAACCAATCTTAGATGCAACTGAACAAAGACCCCAAATATCATAATAGACTAACTCAAAAGGGGACACAACCCATTTATTGACTCGAGTTGTTAAATACACATGGTGATGCTTGGAAAATTAATAAGACTCGCATTCTAAAGTTGACAAAAATGGAAATTGAGGATACAATTGTTTTAAAACAAAAAGAGACACATGACCCAAACGATAATGGACTTCAAATAGAGATAGACTAGTAGAACAAGCAATAGAACGCATCACCTTATCATCAAGAAAGTAGTGATTGCCGTATTTTTAACCTCTATCAAGATATTGTTGGTTAAAAGATCCTAAATCAAATAATAACCAAGGTAAAATGAGACAAAAAAAATTTAATTGACGACAAAGTTTACTAAGGGATAGGAGATTAAATGTAAGTTTAGTAACATAAATTACATATGATAATTAAATATTAGAAGAAGGTGTAGCAATGCCTAACTCGACAACATGAACAGGAGGACTATTAGCAACAAAGATGGAGGAGGGATTATCATATGATACATAAGAAGAAAATAAATTATGGTTACATGTTATATGATCAGTATGTAGCACCGGAGTCTATGACACACTTTGAGGAAGAAGTGGCTAGATGGGGTGGTTAGTTACCTATAATAAGTGCATTTAAAGAAGATAAAGTAGCAATACTAGAATCAGTAGAAGCATAAGCAAAATCAGTAGCAAGGGTTTGTGTGGCATGAGCAAAACCACCATGGCACTTATGACGTTGCTGCTTACTCTATAATTTTTGACAATGATGTGTGGCCCACTTTATGACAATAATTGCAGGTATAATTGCCATAATTCAGAGTTGAAGAGCCACTCACTTGTTTGGGCCTACTATTCTTCTAATCAAAATGACTTGATTGGCCAAAGCACTTGCATCAAGAGTCACATGAGGATGCTTCATACTTTCATTATGAATAACATGATCATATGTATCATCAAAATATGGAAGTTCTTGATTGGACAAAATATGAAGGCAGATTGTTTTATAGGAAGGATCAAAAGCTTTTAAGGAAAAATAATTTCCTGGTGTTCTAAATTTTGAATTCTTGTTTGCAGATCTGTAGTAGGTGACATAAGGACCTTTATCTCCTCATACACCTGCTTGAAATCTAAAACAAAATCTTATAAAGGACGTCCTTGTTGCTGAGCTCTAGAAAACCCCCTGCATACTTCGTGAGTTCGAGTGATATTCCCTTTCCCATAAAAAATGAACTCTAGGTAATTCATCATTTCTTTGACTGTCTTACAATAAATAACAGAGCTTAAGATGTGGGGCTCAATTGAGTTACGAATTTGAAATAGAATCCAAGCATTAGCCCATTTCCAAGCCATATTTTTTTCATTATCGCTAAATGGGTTCTTCAGATAAATGACTGTCCTTTTCAATACCCATTAAATAAACTAGAATAGTAATATCCCAATCATAGTAATTTGTATAGTTCATCTTGGGTTTAGTAATCTTAGCAAAGATGGGAAGCATATCTAACTTGGAATCAGCCATTAAATGCAATAACAAAAGCAACCAAAGAGGACAAACAACAGATGAGTTAACGTAAAAACCTATGAACAACTTAGATACCACAAACTAAGCACAAATGCACCAAACTGAAGCAAATAGCACAAATGCCAAACACCACTAATAATAGCATAAAGGCCAAAGAAATCACAAAGTACTATTTCAGAAACCTAAAAGATCCAAAAATAGCAAAAAATCAAACAAAAACTTGAAACCCAAACACAAAATAACCAAATTAGGTCACGAAACCACCTAGGAAATGAAAGGGACATCAAGACAAACACAACGATGTTGATATCACTAAAAACACCACTTGTGGAGGTTACATGTGCCTGTCAAAGGTGGCGCATGAAAGTCAACCGTCGTAGTATGATAGACTTCAGGTGGTGTGTGACGGCTCATAGATGGCCAGATTTGGACGCAGTCGACGAAGTTTGACTTGTCTCAGTATACTGGATTTATTGGTATGGCACATGTAACCATTGGAGTGCAGACGAGAGAGATCTAGCTACAACAGTGAAGAGAAACGACTATTGGCAATGAACGAGGATGAATGTGGTTAACCAGACAGATAAACAATGTAAACATAAACCCTCGAGATCTTTTGCTCTAATACCATGTAGTGTAAACAGAGACATAAGAGAGAAACTAAATATACTAAATGTACTATGTCTTGTGTATTAGACTATATAAGAGAGCTCCTATATATACACGTGTGATGAGCCTAAGGAGTAATGAGAAATTAAATAAATTAATTACACATCTAATTTATTTCTTGATTCTACTATGATTTGATTCCATATAATCCATTATTTATTTCCCTAATTATATGATTCTAACAATGTTGTTTCTCTGGATTTCATATTTCTGTTTATTTTAGGTTTTGCTTGTTTTAACTCCTAAATTGGATGTTGTCAATGGATTTTAATGGTGAAGAAATAAGTGCAGGCGATGGCATTTTATTAAAGCTTGTTCTTATCTTAATTATTAAGAACATTCTAGGCATTTGATAATGTGACACCCTATTTTACTTATAGTCCTTGTGGGTTAATTTGTAATGACTTTGAATCACACAGTGGAAAGTGAAATAATTTCATAAACAACTCAATGAATTAAATTCAGACACAGGGTTTGCACTTGTAGCATGAATAGATTTTTTGAAAAAATTTTAAAATTTTAAAAATCCCCTTCAAAATAGTTAATCAGTGGTTCAAACTCTTTATTAACCCTTTATTGTATTAATTATGTGTGGTAGTAACAGAGCTTCTCTTTTTCGCTTAATCACTTATTAAGTTATGGATCTTTTCATACATGACCATAACTACATTATGAATCACGCCTAATAATTACAGAATTAATTCCATTATGTATACTATAATTACTACTTCCTGGTATGTTGTTACTACCATTTAACGGCCATCAATAAAACGGCACTTACTTGTGAGTACCTAGGCATTGACATTCCTCCTTAGAGAGGAAATTACATTTCAACTAGTCTAAACAAATATAACAACTTTTATACAAACTGAAGCTTTACAAGGCAAATCAAAATATAAGTATATTAGAAAATTGATATACAGACAACCAACATCCATTAACCAAATCGGCTTCCCCACTTTCTACTTATCTGCAACAATAACTCCTTTGCCTTTTGAGCTACCTTCCTGAACTGTAAATTGTTTTATGAAAAAGAGTGAGATTCAAAAGAATCTGAGTAGTAACAGGTAGTCATTCATAAAGATACAACATTACACAACATGTCAAACAGTCATCATATAACAGAATTATCACAACAACATTTGATGCAGAACACATAGTTCACACATCACCATAGCGCTAGGTATATCAAAAGGCACCGGTGATACCAGACGGGCAACACACATCAATATATCAAAAGGCATTAGTGATACTTGTGCCATAAGCCCCAAGCATCCACTCGGGCAACACACATAGGCACTGAGTGATACCTGTGCATTAGACCCCAGGCATCCACACAGGCAGCACACAACAATACATCGGCTTGAGCGTCTACCCTTGCATTAAGCCCCGGGCAACCACCTCGCAATCTCAAAATATGCTAGATAATTCATGATGAATACAAAGACATGAAGTGTGTCTTATAACAAATGATAGACAAAGTTACTACCTCTCACGCTTTCCTTCCTATTATACCTTCACTAGTCCTCTTTCCTGCTGGTTGTCTCTTGGAGCTCAGGCAAATATCAATTTCTATAATTTATAATTCCACATAGAGTGGTCAATATCTATTCTAATCTTAATAACATAAATATATTTATGTTATTCTTGACCCACTCTTAAATCTTGTACTATTACTTTACATTGTTGGTTGTCATTAAATAATCCTTTTAATTATCAACAGAGTCTACCCCAATTATACTGAATTTAGAAAATCCATAACTTGGGATGGGGAGATCCAAATAGCTTGATTCTTGACTCTAATTAACCCTTAATAAGACTATTTTAGGGTCAATTATTTATCAATATCCAGTCACAAAGAATAATCTCAAATTATGAGCAATATTAATCACTCTTCTACTAAATCAGAGTATTTTCCATATTTTAAGTGTGAAATTGAAAAATTCACAACTCCCTCTAGGAAATTTCAATTAATGTGATTCCAAGTCCTATGTAACCTTTATTAAGTCTCCTTTATAGGAAAAATAATTTACAGAACCACATTATGCAAATAAACCCCAAAAATGGGTCTTAAGCTTAATCATGTATTCTGACTCTAAGACTTTTCCCTGATTCATAGCCCTAACTTCTAAAAATCATAACTCTCTTTCTTGATATCCATTTGGTATGTTCTTTGACTCATTTTAAACCTTAGGATGTCTACTAATAGCTCACAAAATTTCATAACAAACGAAAATTGTTTGCTCTGTGAAAATACCTTATGAAAATCACGAGTCAGAATTCATTCTGACAGTTTCTGACTAACTTGAAAAATTCATAACTCAATCTACAGAGTACCAAATGACTTGGTTCAAAATTTATTTTAAAGTTCTATATGTCTACTAATTCCTCACAAAATTTTACGGATAACTAATGCCATTTAATCATGTTTTGAATTGCTCCATTTTCGGTGATCAGTTTCCACTTCCAGATTAATCTGAATGGTCTAGATCTCATCACACTGATGAGAAACAGTTGCTCATCACTGTGATGAGCACTGAATTGGAACCCCTAAAATTTGAAGCAAATGAAGGTAGTAATCAAATAAAAATTAAAACATAATTTTGTCAAATCTTCTCATTAATTAACTGTGGCATATTTTTTATTGTCTTCAAATCTTAAAAAATCTTCAATTATTTTTTTTCTTCTTTCTTTTCCATTTCCATCATTAATCACTAATTTCTAGAGGCAAACAAAACTGAAGACAGAAAAGGATAAATGCTTTCCTGTTACAGAAGACGAAGAGACACTTGAACCGTATGACGTTTCGTTGTTTTGACTTTCATACTTTATATGAGGAGAGGGGTCCACACAATTTGAATTCCCACATACGTCACGAAAATGCTCCTCTTTGAATTTGTTGTTGTTGTTGTCCTATTTTCTCCGGATGATTATGCATTTACATTTTATGGAAAATAAAAAAATGACATGAACTAGTATTTGTCTGGTTTTTTAGCATGTAGAAAACCACGCTAATTTTATTATTAAAAATAATAAATAAATATAATAGACATAACATTTGTATGGGCACTAATGTTATATTTTACTCTTTCAGTCTTTTCGAATAACTAAACCAGCTTTTTATATTATATAGAATTTGAAAAATAAATTGTACATCAGGTCAAAAATAAATAAATTGTACAAGCTACTTGTATTGCTTGTTGAGTTTCTGGTCATGAGTTATGTGATAAAATTTTTAATAAGTTTTATATTTTATATAGAAGTACTATGAGTTCTACAAAGTAAATGAGTTGGATTGTTATTTATAAGGCTCAACATAATCCTATGAGTTAAAGATATAAATTCTAATATTAAAAGTAAATGAGAGTTGCTTATGAAAAATAGCAATCAAATCAAAAGTAAAACATATTTTGTTGCCGTCCTCCTTTTTTGTCTTGATAATTATGCATCTACAGAGCAAAGTTACCGGAGCTGATGATGTGAATAGAACAATATTAATTATTTGATTAAAAAAAAATTAACATATAGGTACCAAATTAAAATTAAAAATTGAACAAAAGTATAAATTCATGAAAAGAAGATTTCCTAAAAAAAAAATAAACAACGGTTATAATTGAAAATCTTCAAAAACAATTTTGTATTTATCAATAACCACGCACACACATGCTACGGACCTTGGACTACGCCACACTTACATATTAGCTATTTGAATATAATTCAATGTCAAATTTTACTTCGGAATTTCAGAAATAATTGATTGATGCACATTGATATAGCAATTCATATAGCCACAAACTGAAGTGCTGCTCCTCCTGTCATGCTTTTTGACTATTTTAGATAATTATAAAAAAATCTTAAGAAAGCTAATTACATTACTTAAGACATTAAAATTTATAATTTTTCTTCAAATTATGTTGTTTGACTTATAAATTAATATATAATGTAATCAAATACTTATATGATATGATTAAGTAATGTAACTAGTTTTTTTTAGGATTTTCATAAAATTCTCTAAAAAAGTTAATGTGCTTTGGAGTGAGTATTACATTATTTGGAAACTAAGAATCATAAATGACAAGACAAGGACATCAAAAACTTGATTAATTATTAGTTATTAGTAATTTTTAAACTGACGAAGCCAATTGACCAGATTCTTCTCTTCATATATTTCATGCCCAATTTCATCATCTAAATCCAAATCCTTCTCTTCAAAACCTTCTTCAGCTTCAATCAAATCTTTTCTCGCCATTTCAACAATTTGCTCTGCGTTAGCAAGATTTTCTTTCATCTTCTTCATTTCTGTCTCCAAAACCACCAACTCTTCTTTCAGCCTTTTCACCTTCATCGCCTTCTCTGGGTACCCTTTTATATTTATAGCAGATTCTACATGAAGCTTCAACCAAGTCAAGTCCAATCCACTCATCACAAGCTCTTCCCACAATTGTTGAAGCTCCTCACATGCCTTCTCGTTCATATCTTTCCACTTATTGTTCTTCAAAAATTGTAGAACTCGGCCAAGCGCCGTAAATGCCCATTCCGTAAATTTACAACTTCGATTCTTCTTACAGTTCAACAATGAAGGATGACACAAACAAGCCTCCTCTAATAGTGGAACCAATGCTTTTTGTATTTGTCCTAAACCTTTGAACTCAATGGCTTCTTCGTCCTCCTTTGGGGCTACCAATGCTTTCTCAACTTGAGTGCCTTCAGATCGTACTTCAAGAAATTCAACTTCAACAATACATTTATCATTCAAAATATAGCCTTTGTTCTGCAGCGTAGCCAATTCCATAAAAGTTGGATAACCCCAACTATCCTCATTTGCATCGAACTTATGGTTCAAATCTGCATTCAAATTCCCCCCAAAAGCAAAGGGACATCAATGAAAGATTACTATTAAGATTGGCCCAACCCATTTTTAAATACTCCCTCCAATTCAACAACTTAATTAATTTTTAGGGACATTAAAAATGACACGGGCAAAAACAAAAAATGTATGTAAGATAATTAAGGTAAACGTATATATAATGAGAGTAAAAATGAAAAGAACTAAATTAGGGACCAAAATTTTTTTTTGCTTATATTAAGAAACCTAGAAGAGAAAGTTCATTTATATTGGCATTAGACCATACTACTATTTTATTAATTTACTTTTTACGTTGAGAGAAAATCAGTTTTTAATTCTATTTGAGAAAGATAGTGGAGACCATATATAAAAAAGACAAGGCCAAAACAAAATCAACTTTAAGAAGAATATATATAAATGAGGCACAATATAATATGATGATACCTTCTCTTTCAAATTTCTCTAAGGAAGCTTGTTTGACCAAAGTGAATCTGTAGACTGCATATACACTCCAGCCATTAGGCAAACTCGAAGCATCGGCTACTGTCAAATATAAAGCCAAATGCTTCCCATCTTTTCTTCCTCTGTTTAAATCAATTTTCCTATGATCATCCTCCCACCACAATGAGAGATATTAGATGGTTACATTAATATGATATCTTAATCTTTTCTAGTATGACTGAAAGGAATTAAAAAGGAAACGAGGAAGTGTACATAAAGCAAGAAAGAGATCGATAAGAGATATTGATATAAACAAGACATGAAGGATATGACTATATGATTAGATTTTTGAATCATACCAAGCACAACCTCCGATAGTGAAAACCTCAGAACAGTGATTTTCATTGGTCTTCAATGAACTAAAGTTGTTTATAGTCCATGCTACTTTCTTGAAGCTTATATCTTTCGGCTCTTCCTGATGATTCTTCATCGTATTATAGCTATCACTTCCTTATGATATCTATCTATCTATATGTATTATAAAAGAACATGAAAACAGCCTTTAAAGCACAAGAGACAAAATTTAACTTCAAAATTAGTGAGGAAAGATAAATTGAAAGGTAAAGACATAGTGAATGAGGAATTATTATACGAATGTACCCTTGTTGCTGAGGATCTTTTAAGTGTAGAGAGGCTGATATTTGAAAGAAGCGAGAAGGGGAATTGAATATATAGGAAAACATAAGAAAACTATTATTATTCTCAAGAAGATACACTTGAATATTGCTATTCTCAAGAACGATACAAGGCAAGGAGTCTGTATGCGATGTTTCGGATACTCCTCTCTATAGGACGTCTTAGTTTCTATGTTTCCGACTTTATGAGGGTGAGGTGAGCAGAAATGTGTTGATCATGGTTAGATTAACTTTGAAGGGTTTAGATTTAATTTAATATAATTCTTACTTTTAAATAACTTTTCATTTTAATATATTTAAAATTTAAAAAGGGTAAATCTCATACAGGTGAATTACCCAAATTTTAATTTAGATTACTAAACTTAACAAAATATATTTTAGGCATGCGTTATAATTAGTGATTTAAAATGTGAGTCAAATTACCTCAATTTCCCTTAATTATTAAAAAGGAAAAATTAAGAACACTAACCTATTATATGCGCATCACTACATAGGATCCCTGACGCTAGAAAATTTATCAAATATTTGCAAAGTAAAAAATTCCTCAAAGGAGGCAATTGTAAGTTGGTTTTAATCTTCCTCCTTTAATCCCTTCGTTTTCATCTTTAAAATCCTAAAGCACAAATTGATTTTCTAGGCTGTGTGTATATATTATCCACAAAAGATTTTGATGAAACTGGATCATGAGAAGTGGGATTATTATCAACTAGAAATCAAGTGGATTTGCATAGACAGACAGAGAAAAAAAATACTTCCCATCTTTTTTTCCTTTGTATGAAGCAATTTTCCTACTATCATCGTCAGAGATTACATCATTAGTATGTTAATTTTTAATCTTATATATGAATGGATAACTATTATTATGTCGTTGAAGGAAAAAACCTGTAGCTATTATGTTGTTATATCCCTTATGATATCTATGTGTTATAAAAACCTGCAAAAATGGTTAAAGCCCAGGAGACAAAATTTAACTTGAAAACCTGTCGGTAGTCAAAGTGCAAAAACATAAAGTGAAAGGTAATTAAGTACAGAGAGGATTGGTCTTCACATCAGCCTCTAGGCGCAAAAATGGTTAAAGCACAAGAGACAAAATTTAACTTGAAAACCTGTCGATAGTCAAAGTGCAAAAACATAAAGTGAGAGGTAATTAACCACAGAGAGGATTGGTCTTCACATCAGCCTTTAGGCGCAAAAATGGTTAAAGCACAAGAGAAAAAATTTAACTTGAAAACCTGTCGATAGTCAAAGTGCAAAAACTTAAAGTGAAAGGTAATTAACCACAGAGAGGATTGGTCTTCACATCAGCCTTTAGGCGCAAAGACTTGAAAATCTTGCAATGACTCATGAAGAGGGATTGAAATATATCGGAAAACACAAGGAAATTACTACTCAATAGAAGCTGAAACAAAACCGAGGGCATGAAGGGATATGAAGATTGAAGAGACACTACTTGAATATTACTATCTATCTATTAGTCCTTCCATCCCAAAATATAAGAGATAACCGTCACCCTTATTTCGTCCCAAAATATAAGAGACATTTGAAGAATGTCTTGTATTTTAATTCTTTTTTCCAATTTTGCCCTTATTCAATCCTAATATATTAATGCTTGTGTTAACCATAAAAGTTATTATTCATGAGGAGAGGAGAGAGGGGTAGGGGGAGAGAAAGTAGTGAACTTTAATATGGGTATTCTCTCTCTTATTCCATATCTCCTCATTAATAAGGGTATTTTAGTAAAATGAGTAATAATTCTGACATACTTATTGTTCTTAACTGCCACTTTCAACTATGAGATTCAGTTAAACGCTTCTTATATTTTCAGACGAAGAGAGTATCAAGTATTGTTCCAGTGAGCTAGATTCAAGCCACGCCTTATCTCTAGTTACAGACTCATAACACTATATATTCACTAGCTCAACGTCTACTCTCTTGGGTTTTGTGTAAGCCGTTTGCATTATCCAAATGCCATGACATACTCAAATAGTCTCCATATCCCGCTTTTGAAAGTTCCCGCCAATTTCTCCACCATATAAAAAAATAAGGGAAATTTATAATGAGGTCCTAAATAAGGGACTTTACGTCAAATAGGTTCCATGAAATCGCGTATTTACAGTCAGGTCCCAGGTTTCAGGAATTTATTACTGTCAAGTCCCAATTAACAACCCCAGAGTTGTTAATTAGGCTGCTGGGGTTGTAA
>JBAGKO010182009.1:0-16205 GCA_037177275.1 Acacia concinna | reverse complement strand
AAGAACACCAGATAACAAGGATAGTCTTTTCTTGGCGTCATATTGCTAGGGGTAACTACATAAATATATAATTTTGTTTCTTTGGATATTGTCATGTATATATGTTTTCTTATTTGTGTTTTTCAATCTTTCTACATATATATACATGTAAGGGTCAATGGATGCTTATTGTGCTGAATCCCTTCAAGCAGAGGCTTTGGTACTTTGATTTACTACAAGGGGACCCGAACAATCGACCATAAATGGTCAAGGTGTTCAATAAGTAAGTTCATCATATCATATTACTAGCTCATAATAACATATATACAAACACACACACACACACATTTCACTAGCATATAATAGTTTGCTAACTTCTTGTTGTAAATTATGTATATGTCAGGGTGCTTTTGTTTTATGCCTTCGACAAAGGCATACATTGCTATTTGTCATTGTCTGTATTAAATGCAGTCTCTGCCCTGAAGTGGAAGAAAATTAAGGTATGTATAGTAGCTAGTAATATAATTTACCAAAAAATATGACCATAGATTTAATTTACCTAAACTACTAGAGATTGATACGTTCATTAATGATTATATTATTTTCTTTACTTATAATGTCCAATGTAGCTGAGTGGTAGCAGTTACTATGGTACTGTGTCATGAAATACGTGAAGGACATAGTCACCCACTCACCTGGCTCTATTTACTGCAAGGTATGTATTTAATGTGTGTGTGTGTGCGCGCGCGTGAGCGTGCACATGTAGTATGTAGATAGAGGCAGGAATTTAGACTATAGGTAGCTAATTTCCTTCCCCTAGCTAGCTAGCCTTTTCAATTTATTAATTTAATTAACTTGTTGTATTTAATTTATTACTATGCAGTACTTTGATGACGCCTACTATGATGAGTATTCAAGCCGGCAAATTGAAGAGGCCGTTGAGGAGTTGGCCATGACCATTCATCGATAGTGGGTGGCAGCGCAGTCTAGCTAGTTCACTGAGTAATAATTGTATATATGTATTAATTAAACTTTGAACAAATTAAATTAAAGTCATGATCGATCTATGAATTGAAGTTTAATTTCTTAGCTAGAGCTTGTTCTGCCTGAATGTGTACCATACTGTATATATATATGTATATATAGTTATTTCATTGCTTAGCTAGCTTGATCTAATCTGTGCCTTTCCATTATGTGCATATCTAGCTATTATATATATACATCTCCATCTAATATATATGCATGACAATGATATGATAGCTAGCTAGTATATATCTAATATGATCTACTCTTTAATTTTGTTTGCTGCTATATATATATCTCTTTTTGTTGCACTGATGCCTTCTGATAGTTCATCTTATCTACATATATTATTATTTACGCATATGCATATATGTGCATATAGGGGGCTTAGGAAAAATAAGCCCTAGTTTTAAGAAAAAAATTGTCTAAATACTTGGCGGTTGTTTTAAAACAACTGTTATATATAATAATATATTACGGTTTTTAATGAACAACCGTCACATATGTTTTCGACATATATTATGGTTTAACCAATAACCATCATATATATGTGATCGGAGATATGACGTTTCTAGTTTACAACTGTCACATATTCAGTCCAATATATAGAGGTTTTAAAATTGAGAAATATATGGCAGTAAAAAAGGCCATATATTTTAAAAAAACAATCATTATATATAGCCAAATCTGTAGTAGTGAAGAAACATTAAATTTCTTTTTGAAGTCATGTTCTTTTGGAAAACCAATCACTTTGATAGAAGGTTACTCTCTTATTATAAGAAGTTGTCAAACCAGTTGATTAGGATGCTTTTGTGAAATCACAACACAACAAAACATTCAAGGTGACATTAAATTGCTTTTGGGAAGTCTTTTTTTTTTTTTGAAAACTCATTGCTTAGTTAAAAGGTTCTTCTCATGTTGTAGAAAATTGTCAAACTGGCTAATTTGATTACTTTTGTGAAGTCAAAATACGATAAAGATTCAATGTGACACTAAATTGCTATTCTAAAGTCATTCTTGTTTTTAAGAAAACTCATTGTTTTGATTGAAGCTTTTCTCCTATATTGAGCAAATGGCACCAAGTTAAGCTCTAAACTTCAATAATGTGAGATCTATCATAGACTCTTCAATGTGAGAGCTTCTATGCTTCTTGGACTTAATTGTACATAATAGAACAGTACCTCCCACATCCATGTGCCAAGAAAGTTTGGATGAATCAGGACATCCTTGGCTTTTTTGTTAGAATGAATGTCACTCTTGACCTATATCTATAATAATGTAACTTTTGACTTATAACTTGCATCTCTTTACTAGATGTAAGTGAGGAAAACAAGAAGAGGGTGAAAAGAATGAATATCCCTCCCATAAAGGGCACAATAATGCTTTACAAACCTTTGACCATATGCAAAACATTCTTGCACTTTTATGGTAGGGATATTCATTCTTTTTCACCCTTTTCTTGTTTGCCTTGCTTACTTCCTATAAAGAGGCACAAACTATAGATCAAAAGTTACATTACCATAGATATAGATTATGAGTGCCATAGATTCTACCCACAAAGCCATGAATATCTCAATACATACTCTAATATGGGAGGTACTATATCTATTGTATACAATCTAGTCCAACTAGCTCAAAAAGTGCTCACCTAAAGAGTCTACAGTCAATATGTCATGGTTATTATAAAACAATCATAATGTATTTTAAAACTTCACGATCTTACATAACAACTGTTATGTATGTCAACTATATATATAATGGTTGTTTACTGGAGACCATTATGCATTATTCTAACGTTACTGAATATATAATGGTTATTTACATGTGCCCATTCTTTACTGTCCAAACATAACATACATCATGGCCTCATCAAGCCTCGATATATAATGTTGTTCTATTAGAAGTTATATGTATTGTTGGAATATATAAATATCCACCCTTGGTGGATTAAGGAAAAATAATTGGCTTTTGGGGCCAGTATGAAAATATATAAAGATAATGGGATAAATAAATGATTTTTTCATTTTATTTATATATATATTATTTATTTTTATGGAGGGAACAGTTGCTTCTATCATTTAAAATTCAAATAAAAAAAGTTGCAACAATATATTCTTCCGTATTTGTTCTATGATAGAACACAACACAAAAACCTAAGTCTCCCTCCCTCTCTCAAAAACTCTCTTTCTAGGTGAATTTGTTGTGCATCAAGTCCTGAATCTAAAGTGTGATCTAGACAGCGTGGGTATCTGTAGAGACAAAGTCTACTCCAGGTATGCCCCAATAAATTCCTATATGGCATCAAACCATAGTAAAAACCTGAAAAGAAAATTTGAAATATGTGTTACTCTCTGCCATGAAAACCTATGTGTTTTCTGTTTTGTTATGGTTTTTCTTCTGACATGTTTTGATTCTACATGCTTCCGCAAGTGTATGATCATATGATTTGTGAAATCACATTATCCTTCTGAAATTTTATTTTTTGTCAGATTAGTTTTTTAAGTTTTCAGTTATATGCTTAGTAAATCATCATTCTGGGTTGAAGTGCATAATATGACAATCATAAAACACCTTTAAAGCATGGAAAACGATGAAACAAAGCATGCAAAAATGTAACTCCGAAAGCACAGAACGATCACAATCAAAACTCAATTTTGGGTCCTCTAAAAATGTAGGATTTAGGTCTTGAAAATAGTCCCATTGAGTAAAGCTCAAAAATACGAAGATATCGACACTAAGAATGTACAAAACAGACATCAGATGAGGGAGAAATGGAGGAGAGAAGTTACCATGTCGATGGACCCAACCCACGACTAATACCGGGTCTCGCCAACCCGGCTGAAGGAAGAAGACGACTTCAAAAAAAATTAAAACACTGTCGTTTTGAACCTTCAAACAAAAAAATGGTGAAGCGGCCAGGTGGATTATGGGTAGGAACCCAACCTAAAATAAAATTTTAAAAAAAACATTTGTAAACAGATCGGGTTGGGCCTACCCACCAAATCCACAAGAAGGCCGAATCAGGTTGGTCAAACCTGGTTTGACCCATGACCTGATCCATGCATTACTTGCCACAAAAAAAACTATTTTGCGCCATGTGGCGCGTGAGGCCACATGGCTTATTCATTTACCACATAGATCACACCACAGCTCATGCGTGGCATGTTAAACATAGTGGAGTGGCGCATGAGACCATTTGATGGCCATGAGTTGGCGTGTGGGCTACACATACCAATGTCAAGGGTGTGAGTTTTCTGGAATTTTTATTTTTTTTCTGAATTATTCTTCTTGGGACGCATGTAAGCATGTCTTAGGTCCAAATAAGACACGGTTTGTCTCTAAAAATCCATAAATTAGATATCTTCAATTTGATATATAATTTGCCTATTTTTGAGGCAATTTTGGATTTGATTTTGAGTTATTCAGTGCTTATTTAAATGTTTTTAGTGATTTTAAAATTTCTTAAACTAACTTTAATTTTCTAATTAGGTGAAAATGAAGCAAGAGGATTTGAGAAGCACTAAAACACTTGAAATTAATTTTACAAACATTGAGTATGTGGATAATCATGATCCTGAAGAGGAAGATCCTGAGGAGGAAGAATTCCTTGAGGAAGATCCTGAAGAGGAGGAATTCCTTGAGAAATACTCTGAAGAAGGATTTCTTCAGGAAAATCTTGTAGAAGACAGATTCCTTCAAGAAGATCCTAAAGAGGAGGAATTCCTTGAGGAAGATCGTGAAGAGGAGGATCCTGAAGAAGATCCAGATCAAGAAATGACAGAACCCCAAATGGTCTATTCAAACTCTAGACCAAAACTTGTGTTCCCCTGGAATGATAATACTCAAGATATGGATGAGGAAGTTGACCAACCTTTAACTGAAAATGTCACTTTTGGAATAGCACAACGTGATGCCGATAAAACAGAGCAGATACTATACTCAATCATTGGAGATTATACACAATACATAACTGATAAAAAGAGTGCAGAATTTTATGTGAAAATGATAGTAAAATATTGCGAGGTGATGATTATTAGAGGCACTTCCTGTACCTCTAACTTAAATGAGCACTGGATTGATGATGTGAGAATAATCACATATTACATGATGAAAAAACACAAATGGTATAGGAAAGTCAGAAAAGCTATTATAGACTATTTTAATTCTATAATTAATTGATTTCCTTGTAACCTCTTTATGTTTGTATGTTATTATTGAAATCTATTATGTAATGACGTTGTATAGTTTGTATGTACTAAACTATGTTTTTTTAGTAAATATATGTTGTTATATAATTGATATATTGTGTACTTGTTGTTGAGTGGGAGCTTTTAGAACGAGAGATATCTAAAAGTTTTCATGTCTTTATTTATTTAAAGACAATACTTATTACTAGTTCTTGATAAAAAAAAATAACAAGTTACTAGTGTTTATATGATGGAAATTACAAACGCAGCTTCCTGATCGTGGATCTAGTAATAAAATTATTTTCAAGATAGAACTATTATAAATATATGACATTGTATACTTAATTGGTTTCTACATACTCTCTAGTTTCAGTTCTTTTTAAAGGGAACAATTTTTGTTTAATATGAGAAACATTTGTCACAGAATTGACAAATGGCAACACAAAAAAAACATCATTGTTGAACTAAACAAGGAGGATAAACTGAATGGTGAACATTGGGACATCTAACACCGTAAGGTGCAATATATTTTGGAGGAATAGGAGACTACTGAGCCTCTAACCACCATTTTGGTAGAACTTGAAGCTGGGAACACTGCTCAACATAAGAGAGACCTGGAAGCTTACCAAGCTTGGAAAAAGAAAAACAGCATTGCACAAGTCACCTTATTGAGCACTATAGAAAACAACCTGATGCGCCAGTATGAAAATACCAAAATGCACAACCTTTGTGGACAACTCTGAAAGACAAGTTTGGAGGAACATCAACCACTAAGCTTAGGAGGTTGACAATTGAGTTTGACACCTACAAGCTTAGAGAAAATGTTTTCATGAAACAACATCTAAGAGAGATGTCAAACATGATCCGAGAACTTCAGGAAGCTGGACATACTCTAATTGATGAACAGTAAGTTTAAGCTATAATCATATCGCTTCCTTCTAGCTGGGAGCACATGAAAGTGAACTTAACCACAACGACTACATCATCACTTTTGATGATGTAGTCAAACACCTTGAACTTGAGGATGAATGCTTGGAGGCATATAAGGCCTCAAGACAAGCCTATTACACTGAAAATGCTGGCTTTCTAACACTAAGCCTAATTTGAAAAATGGCAAGAAATTCCAGAAGAAAGGCAAGAAGGGTGGCCCTAATTTCCAAAAGGACAAAAATCAATTCAAGAAGAAAAAGGGCAGGAAGAAGAAAACTAACCTAAATAAGGTCAAGTGTTACGCCTAACAGAAAATGGGTCACTTCGCAAGAGATTTCCCTGACCGAAATGACCATACAAAGGTACTATTGAATTATGTGAACTCACAAAATTCTTTTGTTCCTAGTATTGCTTTTCTAACAGAATCTGCTTGTTCTTCTTAGATTGTAGACTTAGGCTCAACAGACTATGTGACGAGGGATCGAGGATCCTTTGTTGAATACCATCAGTTGCCACATCTAAGCAAATGGCTTTACGTGGGAAATAATGTAAAGATTAAGGTCAAAGGAATTGGTACCTACAAATTAGCTTTGATAGGTGGAAAGACCTTGATTCTACATTATGTGCTTCATACACCAGACATCTGGTGGAATTTAATTTTGGTTAAATGTCTTTTAGATTATGGGTTTGATGTAAACTTTCATGGTAAAGTTGCAGACATTGTTAGCAATTGGACCTTTTAGGGTTTAGCTTTCCTTTCAAAAAGTTTTTTGTAATGGATATTGTTGGTGATTCTCATATATGCATGACTGTTTTGCTACTTTCTCTGATACTATTGTTGGTATGAATATCTGGAATGCTAGATTAGGACATATAAATCAAAAATAGAATGATTAAACTAGCTAAAGAGGGTTTGCTAGGTAAAATTTCAAACATGGAAATGTCCTTATGTGAAAACTGTCTAGCTAGTAAGGCAACTAGAAAACCTTTTAGAAAGGGAACATGGCTAAAAATCCATTACAATTAATCCACTTTGACATTTATGGTCCAATGAGTGTAAGGGCAAGACACAGAGCATGGTATTTCATTACCTTTATTGATGACTTTTCACAATATGGTCATGTATATTTGATCTCTAAAAAATCTAAAGCACTTGAATGCTTAGCAATACATGAATGAAGTAAATAATCAAAAAAATTGTAAAATAAAAACATTACGTACTGACCGAGGTCATGAATACTTGTTTCATCAATTTAAAGAACTCTGTGAAGAAAATGGAATAATTAGGAAACTAACAATCCCTGGCACTCCACAATATAACGAAGTTGCAGAAAGAAGAAACATAACTCTTTTAGATATGGTTATATCAATGATGGCACAAGCAAACCTTCCAATTTCATATTAGGGTGATGCTTTATTAACAGCCATATTAATTCTTAACCATATGCCCTCCAAATCAATCACCTACATGCCCATGAGTTATGGACTAAACACAAATTGGATTTGAGTATCCTTAGACCATAGGGGTCAGCTGTATATATTCATAATGATTCCCATAGATATGGAAAATTGGGTCCTAAAGGAAAGAAATGTATCTTTATAAGATACTCTGAGCAATCCAAAGGATATGTCTTCATTGGTGAAAACGAAGAAGGGATTATGATTGAGATTGAATCAAGAGATACAATATTTCTAGAAAATGAATTTCCTAAGAGGGGAGATATTGATCGTACTATATCTCTTTATGAAACACAAGAACAAAGTAACACAGAACAATATGGTAATCAACAATATGATGATCCTCAATCATCCTAATAACTCAACTTAAGTGGGAGCTCAGAAAAGTCCTTATAAAGACCTAGACAAAATAGACAAGAAGCACCCATAAGAAGGAGTGATAAGGGAAATGTACCTAGAAGACGCTTCTCGATTGAGGGAGAAGCACTTATAGTTACTCCAAATGGTGATGATGAGCCACGTTCTGTAAAAGAAGCCTTATCAGGACCTACCAAAGATGAATGGAAGAAAGCAATGGAAGTAAAAATTGATTCAATGAAAAAGGACCAAGTTTGGAAATTAATTGATCTACCAAATGGGTGAAAAGCTATTGGGAACAAATGGGTTCTCAAAATAAAAAAGAAAAGTGGATGGATCAATTGACAAATATAAGGCTTGATTAGTTGCGAAAGGGTACACACAATAGAAAGGTATAGATTATGAAGATACATTTTCACTTGTACGCTTTCAATTCCATAAGACTTATTCTGACAATTGTAAACAGCTTAGATATGGAATTACATCAAATGGATGTAAAAACTGCATTTCTGAATGATGATCTTGATGAAGAAATCTATAGAACAACCATTATGTTTCATTAACAAAGGAATGGAAAATAAAGTTTGTAAGCTAAAACAGTCATCCAGACAGTGTTATTTAAGGTTTCACAAAGCGATAACCTTTTATGACTACCAAATGATTGAAGAAGACCAATGTGTCTACATAAAACATTTTAAAGATAATTTTATAATCTTATCATTGTATATGATGACATACTTTTGGCCGAAAATAATTTAAATTCGGTTTTAGCTATTAAAGAATGGTTGTCATCGAATTTTGAAATGAGAGACATGGGTGAAGCGAAATACATACTTGGATAAGATCTAAAGAGATCGCTCAAACAAAATCCTCTCTCTTTCACAAAAGAGTTAAATAAAGAAAATTCTTGAGCGATTCAATATGAAATATTGTAATTCCCTAGATACTCCAGTATCAACCGGAGTATACTTGAGCCTTGACATGTGTCCCAAAACTGAGTCAGCAAAGAAGAAAATGGAAAGAGTTCCATATGATAGTGATGTTGGCAGTCTAATGTATGCAATGTTGTGTACAAGACTAGATATTTGTTATGCAGTAGGACTGGTAAGTAGATTTTAGTCGAATCCTGGTGAGCAACATTGGAAAGTAGTGAAAATGATCTTAAGATATTTGAAGGGAACAACAGATTATGCACTATGCTATCATGGAAGTGATTTATGCTTGGTTGGATACTCCGATGCTAATTTGGGTGGAGATGAAGTTGAGCGAAGATCAACTTCGGAATACACTTTCTTGCTAAACAACGGCACTATATGTTGGAGTAGCAAGAAGCATACATGTATTGCCATGCATCCTATAGAAGCTAAGTTAGTAGCATGCACCTCAATGGTGCAAGAGGCTATATGGCTAAAAATATTTATAGAACACCTTAGATTTGGAAATGAAAGTACCAATCCAGTGTTATTTTATTGTGACAATACAGCAGCCATAACCTACATGAAAGACTCGAAATATCATAGCAAGACCAAGCACATAGATATAAAATATAATTTTGTGAGATATTATGTAGCACAAAAAGTCATTGATTTACAACATATTTCGACCAAGAATATGATTGCAGATCACCTGACCAAGCCAATAGTTAAAGAGACATATAAGAAGCATGTAAAAGCTATTGGCATGTGCAAAATGTAAAATTACAGACATTGTGTAATATGTTTATGATTAATGACAATATTGGTTATTCATCCATACAAATTATGTGTCTGTATAAAGGTATACAATGTCTAATATGTCGTACAGGCAAGGGTTGGCTCCCTCACACGAGTGACCACCTTTAATACTCAGGAAGAGTATGTAAAGATGAGACATTTGTGTTCACCAGTAAAGCAACAGGGATGCTGATATGGTAGAGAAGAAACACAAAATAATGTCGCATCAGCAAAAGTATAGCATGTCGAGATGAGGTCCAAATATATATATAGATCGAATCATGGATACCCACTTCCATGATGCATGTTGCCAGACAAGAAATTCTTCTTAGTTGACGTCATGAAAGATGAATATAGTAGAAGAATTGATTATAGATTATGGAAATATCTAAACTGATGTCTTTACAATGTAAATACAATGAAAATGATGTACGCTCTGATATGATGAGAGTTACACCGTAACATGTCATTCATACTACATGTGCAAAGGAACTGCGAATAGGAAGCAAGTGAATAGATCCTTACTTTATTGATGTGAAAGTCCCAAAGAAGATTAAATACTTCTATAATGTCCTTCGACTTTGACATTATCATAGAAGTATGTTTTCAACGAATGCTACCTTAACATATGACTAATGACCATAATGAATATGGTCAAAGGTGATGTGTTATGAAAGAGGTTGATACATATCAAAACGATACATGAGCAAAAGAAAGATTACTTGAATATACATATATGTGTTGGTATATGGGACATATCTCTTATGAATTTGAAATTTTCATAAGAGCGGACACTGAACATAAAAGCAAGCTATATAAGTTTTAACTACACTTGAGAGGGATTAGATTTGCCATATGAAAATGTATATTGGAAAATTTAGGACATATAAGGCATAAAATTTAAAATTCAAGCTACACAAAGAGAGGTTGTCATGCACTGGTCCTTCGAAAGGATTTCTAGTATATGCACATAAAATGATGTCATACCCATGTGGCCATGGCAAACACCAAGTATGAAAGAAGGGAGAGAAAATTGTGAGACGGACAAATTTAAATCCACCAAGTGTGAGTGGGAGATATTGGAATATATAAATATCCACCTTGGTAGATTAAGGAAAACTAATTGGCTTTTGAGACCAAAATGAAAAGATATAAAGATAATGG
Organism: Acacia concinna; assembly: GCA_037177275.1. Taxonomy (NCBI): domain Eukaryota; kingdom Viridiplantae; phylum Streptophyta; class Magnoliopsida; order Fabales; family Fabaceae; genus Acacia; species Acacia concinna. Next base: position 5,395 of record JBAGKO010182009.1, on the reverse strand, counting down.
GATAAATAAATGATTTTCCCATTTTATTTTATATATTATTTATTTATTCTTGTTTACGTAATGGAGGGAACAATTGCCCTTTATTATTTTAAATTCAAAAAGTTTGCAACATAATATATTTCATTTTTGTTCTAGTAATACACAATGTAACACATACACAAGTCTCACTCTCTCTCAAAAACTCTCCTTCTGTGTATTTGCTATGCATCAAGTTCAGAATCCCAAGTGTGATATGGACAATGTGGGTAGTTGCAGAGATTGAATCTACTCTAGCTACACCCTTTTTTTTTCTTAATACCAACAAAATGAAATTTCTAAAAATCATAACTTACTATCATAGTTCAACCTAGCCATGGTGAAAGAAAAAGATAAAACTTGTTAATTTCTCTTAGTATTTCATTATCTGCATATGGCAGCAAATAACTTTTTTACATGTTTTCAGCTTCTGGCAGGAAAAAAAAAGGCTTAAATCTAAAGATATTAATTGATTAAATAAAACTTCCAATAAACTCTAGTAATAGTTTGCACGTATTCTTTACCTAACAATCAGACAGCCAAGTATGTTTTTTTTTTGGCCTTTAGACAGCGCAGGTATACAAAAAATGCTATCTATTAATAATTATTACAGTTGCGATCAATTCACTCCACCCACACAACCACATAAATTTAAAACATAAAAATAAGGGTTAAAGTGCTTAAATAGCTATCAATTTTTTTCAAAAGTGTAAAAATAACTATGAATTATTTTTTAAAGCAAAAGTAACTATGAATTTTTAAAAAGGGTGCAAAACCGTTAAGTTACTGTAGCACCGTTAATTTTTTATAAGGGTTTTCTATTGTAAACTAACGGTTTGTTACAGTAACTTAACGGTTTTGCACCCTCTTCGGAAGTTCATGGTTACTTTTACTCCAAAAAATAGTTCATAGTTATTTTTACACTTTTGAGAAAAGTTGATGGCTATTTAAGCACCTTAACCCTAAAAATAAACAAATCTATCATATGATACCCCCTCCGTTACTAATTATATGACTCCATTGACTTTTTTAGATAATCTAAAAAAGTTCTAAAAAAGTTAATTACATTATTTAATCATATAATACATATTATGTTTTATCACATAAAATATTAGTTCGTAAATCGAACAACATAAATTGAAGAAAAATGATAAATTTTAATGTTTTAAAATAATATAATTAGATTTCTTAAGATTTTCTTAAAATTCTCTAAAAAAATCAATAGAGTCTTATAATTAAAAATGGAGGTAGTATTTTAAAGGGTTAATGTGCAAAAATAATCATAAACTGTTATCGGAAGTGTAAAAATAACCATAAACTATTTTTAAGTGTAAAAGTAACCATGACGTTAAAAAAGTAGTGCAAAATCATTAAGTTTACTGTAGCGCCGTTAATATTTTTTAAAGGGTTGCTACAATAACTTAATAGTTTTACACCACTTTTTTAACGTCATGATTACTTTTATATCTAAAAATAGTTTATAGTTATTTTTACACTTTAACCCTCTATGAAAATGCAAAGATAACAAAATAGAGGAGATCCTGAAAGTAAAGATAGCAAGCATATTGGTTTTGATTGTTGGGGTCTGATATTTAACTACCGCGCGAAGAAAGAACGGCCAAACTTGAATTACCTAAAATTCAAAGATAACTTCGACTTAACTTCAGATATAGATTACTACCCATCTAAACATTACCAACTGATGTTTTCCACAAACATTATCAACCACAACCCCGTTCTTCGGAAAGTAACAATTTTTACATTACATGGCAATATTTATGAAATAAAGTAAAAAAGGGAAAATGGGGAAATTCACCGGCAACTAATTATAGACTTGTTTAGTTCAACTTATTTTAGCTAAATAAAATCTTATACACAAAATAAGATAAACACCCATTTTACATACTTATTTCGTGTTCTATAATAAATTACTTATAAGTCATTCTAAATAAGCACTATATATCCACAAACCTACAACTATCAACCACTTTTGAACTACATGGACCATCAACATCAGCCACCCATGAATGTCTCAATGCGCTGAAGCCCCTCATCTTTGTTGAGCCACGAAACACCGCCATTCTCAAGGTTTTGTTCATCACGATAGATACACTTAATATTCTCAGAGGAGGATTCTCTTCCTGACACTTTCCTTCTTTAGCATCTCCTTAACACAATTTTAGTGTAAAAGGAGGTGAGTCTCACCTCCTCTATGTGTTTTTTTTAATTATTATAAGGATTGCTCTTTGCGCCAATGACCCCTCCCTGCCAAGGAAGAGATCTTATTGCAATATTCTCTTAGTTGAGCAAAAAAACATCGTTACCCTTTTTCATTGTGGCAAGAAAGCCAATCTTTCTAGTTCCATTCTTAGATTTCTCTCTTATGAGAGATTTTAAATCAAGGCATAAAGTTATTGTTGATATTAGACATCTCTATTTTTAAGAATTTCAATCAGGGCATATTGGTCATTTCGTGAGATTTACAAACCCTAGATTCCTCCAGCACTAATTTATCATTTTCATATTTGAATTGTATTTTTATAGATTTTTTTCTAAAATTTTACACAAAAAAGGAAGCGTGGAAAACCCATGGGAAGTGTGGTAAACTGCCTCGAATCGAAAGCATGAATCAACTTCGTTCTTGTTCATTTCAGCCGGATCGAGAACCCTAAACCCTCCTTCTGATTCTGCGTAATTCTTTACCTTCCCACAAAGTTCAAATGGCATCCACTCTTGCCCATCGATTCCGATCTCATCTCCTCCGAACCGCCTACTTGTTTCCCTCATCCCTTCACACCAGCCACGTCTCATCTCCGCCCGTGTTTGTTGCTTCTCTCTCTGATGTCCCTGCGATCCTTCTTCCTGATTTCGCATCTTCTTCCCCCGCCCACCGTTTCTTCTCTACAGCTCGCCGTCAGACACTGCGGTCTAAGAAGGCGGTCGACATCGGCGCCCGAGCCAGGCAGCTTCAGAACCGCCGACTCTGGACGTATGCGCTGACCTTCAGCTGCATCGCAGGTTTTATTGTGATCGTTTTGAATAATTTCCAAGATCAATTGGTATTCTACGTCACCCCTACTGATGCTCTTGAAAAATTCTCTTCCAACCCATCGAAAAATAAGTTTCGCTTGGGTGGATTGGTCCTTGAAGGTAGCGTTGTGCATCCGGCTTCCTCTCCTGAAATGGAATTTGTGGTCACCGATTTGATCACTGACATTTTAGTTCGATACCAGGGCTCATTGCCAGATTTGTTCAGAGAGGGGCACTCCGTGGTGGTTGAAGGCTTTGTAAAGCCCTTTACAGAAGAAGTCAAGAAAGAGGTTTCGGCTAGAAGTGTGTCGGGAAAGGCGAGGAGTGGAGAGTGTTATTTTGCCGCCACTGAGGTTCTTGCAAAGCACGACGAAAAGTACATGCCTAAAGAAGTTGCTGAGGCGATTGAGAAAAACAAGAAGATGATAGAGGCTAGCGTTGCTGTGGAGGAGGGAGCCGAGAGCTCGTATATGGATGGTACAACTTGATTTTGAGATTCTTTTCCCTCGTCTATTTGTTCTAATGTTATACATGTCATGATTTTTGGGACGAGAGTGGCTTATTGAGCCTGAGATTTTTCTGATGATAATTAGGACAGGCATTGATAAAGTAAGAGTATCAAGTGAGGTAAACTTGATGTTTATCTCACTTTATTTTTTGTCGTAATTCATTTTTTGAGGTGACATTTCTCAAATGAATAAGCGGAATGATAACTTGTGTTTAAAGAATTCAGTAAGATGCTTTCCTGTTGTTGTGAGAGGTAGGAATTGGTGGACGGGCTGGAGGAAGAGAATGGCCTAAAACCTATGTTACCGGGCCATTTTGTTCATAACAGAAAATGTAAGTCTCATATACGGTGATCATGATGGGCATTGCGTTCTCCCGGAAATGACTAGTGATAATGTGCATTGTATATAACGAGTTTACCTCGCCTGTGTCTTCCTCAATCACATATGCTCTTGTGGAGTAAATCACTAAGTGGTCTCTGGAATTGTAATCCTATGGCCTCACTTTGACATAACACCCTTTCCCTTCATACATTAATATTAAAGGGGATCAGAAACATAGGAACAACTTATCAGAGATTAAAAATCTTCAAATATGCAAGCGCCATAACACCATGTCATCGTTAATAGTATCAAGTGAACAATTGGATTGGTTAACCACGATAATCTGACACCTACTCTGCCACTTGACGAACCACGGTTTGCTCCTCTATTCTTTTTAATGTTTTTTTTCCCGATGTAGCATGATCTGTTGGTGTTAATGTATGAGGTGTGTCAAAGAGAAAAGGAAGTCCAAGGGGAAAGGTGGGCTCGCGTGCACAACATTGGGCCTTCAATGGGCAAGCGTAGTTGAAATCCGTCGATTGCCCCTGCGTGCAAGTTAAACATGGACGGGGCATTTTTTGGAAAATATTTTTTTGAAAAAATCCACAATTTATTTTGTGAAGTGGCTTACTGGATAAACCCAATTTTTGAAGCTAACGTTTTGAGACCATATAATTTCGGTTACAGGGGCTATGGCAGACGTTTCACCCAGTTGTCTTTCAACATCTCATATGGTTTTCCAACGTTCATAACTAGAGATCTCATTGTCTCCTAATGTTCAAAATGGAACAGCTAGGTGCCTAAACGCTTGTAATTGAAATTAAATGGTCATCAATGAGTTTAATGGTTTTCGAATTTTATACCAACGGATGCCATCCTCATTGCCTATAAAAGGCAGGGTTTGCAAAGGTGGCATCCTCATTGCCTATAAAAGGCAAAGTCTGTAAAGGTTCAAGTCACTCTGCTCAAAACTCTTGAGCCCTCCTCTCTTCCTCTGTCTTTTCCTCTCATCTGTGCTTCTCTGCTTGCTAGTTGTGCATACATCTTGCTGTTCTGCTCACCTTGTGTCTGTAGGAAGGATCCGTTTTATCCTAGGGAGTGTCGTTTCCAATTAATTGATGATGGCGAAATAGCTCTTAAGGGCATTGTTTGTGAACGTGACTCAGATTCATCGCCATATTTCAGGAACTGTGCCAAAAACCGTCAACAATCTTAAGAGCTATTATGGCCTCAGTTCCTCCCACTAGTTTTGCCGTGAACAATGTTGCTACTTCTGAGCCGAGTGATGTTACTGCCGCTACTGTTTTGATGGCAGTGCCTATGTCGAGGCAGTTTCCTGACGTATCCAAGATAGAGCATTTTGATGGGAAGAATTTCATATGCTGGCAGGAATGTGTCTACACTGTTCTTGACATGCATGGTGTGGCTAATGCGCTCACACAGTCTGCTCCTCCACAAGATGCTGACCAAGTCCATAAGAATGCTTGGACCTATGCTAATAAGGTTTGCAGACACACTCT
>JBAGKO010181980.1:0-16212 GCA_037177275.1 Acacia concinna | reverse complement strand
CATAAGCCAAACAATATAATTTAAAAAAAAAGATAAATTTTAATGTCTTAAAGTAATATAATTATCTTTTTTAATATTCTCAAAAAAAAAAAAATCAACTGGGTTTTATAATTAGGACTGATGGGAGTAATACAAAATATATGTTATTATTAAATAATTTATTTAGATTTCTTAATTTTTATTAAAAGTCAGTTGAATTTCATATTAAGGGTTAGATGGAGGGAGTATATAATTAATTAATGAATCCTCAGGAAAGTGATTATCATAAACTAAAAAGGAAGTGATTGATTAAATTAAATTTAAATGATGGCAGGAGGTGATGAAGAACCCACACGTGGCAGGGGATGGGTTTTCATATGAATTAGAAGCAATAGAAGAATGGATTGGTTCAGGGCATGATAGATCGCCCATGACCAATGCAAGGCTGCCTCACTTGTTCTTTACTCCTAATCACTCCCTTCGTTCCCTAATTAGGGAGTGGCAAACAAAAACATCTTCTCAACTTTCAAATTAGTGCTCTCACTTTGTTCATTTGTACAGCGTTTCTTAAATTATTTCATATCACAGTTTTCTGAATGCAATTTAATTTACAAATCAACAAGTAGCCAATTTTTAACTCACCAATAGCCAGAAATGGTGCTGATTTAGATTTTTTTTCTTACAAAAAAGTTTAAGTGAGTTAAATTTCAGGGGTATAACATGCCTTCGGATTCAAAAAGTGTTTATATATGTACTTCTATTTAAAGAGTTTTACAATTACTTAGATAGAGATCAGACTGTTGAATCTGCCAAGTTAGTAGATAATAGTAGGGCTATTACTCTTTCAAAGAAGAGCCAGTCTTCTTCTATGGTTTTATTTTGATCCCAGGCTTGCCGCTGCAACAATTAATATGGTAAAGGAATCAGTAATCCCTTTGGAAGCAAAAATAGTGTATTTGGTTGGGGTTTGTTTAGGTTAAGTTATGTGAGATGAGGTTTAAAAGTTAAAAAATCTTATTTGATTGAGAATAAAGAAGATGAAAAAATTTTGTCTTTTAGTGGAAATCTCATATAGGTTGTTAAACCTCAAAATTGAGGGTTCTATGAGGGGAGAAAAACTTTATATAACATTTTGACTGAAATACCCATACTCCTTTTTTAATATTTCAAGTTTTGCCTTCAACTTTTCTCTTTGTTTTTCCCTCTTCCTCATTTTTTGTCTTTTTGTTCCCTCTTCTTGAAAGCAGCAGCAACAATAACAATGGCAATAATAATAATAACTGTTGCTATTAAACTATTGTCTCTCATCTTTTCCTTCTACTTTTTAACATTAAACTATCATTATTTATTAATTATTTCTCCTATTTTACTATATCTAATTTAATTTATAACTAATATATTTTCAATTAAATCCCATAAATAAATAATGTACTAAAGTTATATCTTATCATGATCTTTAGTTAATCTCTTTATTTTAGTATGAATGTATTTCAAAATATGTTAAAATATCAAAGCTACTAAAAATGGAAGTTATGAAAAGTATATTAAAATATTTTATTATATTAAAATTAATGAAATAACATATAAAATCAATATATATTAAATTTGTAAATAAATAGATAATGGTATACTTGTCCACTTAAAATTAACTCCCCTCACTTACCTTTCTAAACCAAACAAAAAACAAAATCTAACATCACATATTCGTGAATCAAACAAGTTTATAACATTTCATAGCCTAAGTTTAATAAACATAACTTAACTTAATCTCAGTTAACCTAAACACACTCCGACTTCATTATTATTGTCATAGTCAATAAGCAGTTTCATATTCCCAAGCACTATGACTTCTCGCCGAAAGGCATTCTATGGCAAGATATTTTTAAGATGATGCAAGTCTTCTCGTCTGTTTCTTTTAGGACTTGTGATTAGAATTATTTTTAAGGAAATTTCGTATAGGTCACGGGTAAAAGAATATACGTCAAAGAACTCATGAGATAAAAATAAATTACTGTCAGATCCCAATTAAGAACCTCATGTATTGTGATGGGGTTATCATTAACAACTCTTCGGATGCCATAAACAACTCCACATGATTTGATGGTAATTTATTTTTATCTCGAAACCTCTTTAATATAAATTCCTTTATTTAAGACCTTAACATAAATTTTCTATATTTCATGTGATTGAAGTGACCCCGTTATCTCGTTGGGCATTTAAAACTTATGATGTAATATTTTAAATGTATATGTTGACTAATATGTTTTGCAATGATACATAAGTATTTTCAATTCAAGTAAAAAATACATATATTAAAAAAATTAATTAAATTATTTAAAAAAATTTATATTTATATTTTTTAAAATTATTTTATTTAATTTATAAACTGATATATAATTTAAAAATATATAATATATGACAATATTAAATAATTTTTTTTAACTTATTTAATATTTTTAAAAAGAGTCAACCAAGCTTTATATTTTAGACGAAAAGTAGTAATATGAAAATCGCTAAAATTATGTACACTTACGATTTTACAATTATTATCTAATTACCTTTTCTTTTTTATGGTACTTGTTGCTTGTATTATTATTTTTGTTTTTTTTTCCAACATAAAAAAAAGGAAAGGACTTTTTTTTTTGGCCTAACAAGAAGAAAACATATTCAGAAAGCAAAATCTTGACACTCACTAAATCCCTATTGCGCCTCCCAGCTCCTGCCATAGCAAAGGGGAACCTCTTTGGATACATGCCATCAACTCAGTTAATTTGGACCGTCCAAGTCCAACGGTCCAGATTTAATATATTTTCTCATTTTTTTGAAAAATTATTTGAACAGGTAGATAATCTAAAATAAAAATAATCTATTAACTAATACGTAGTATTTTTTTAAAATATATCTTTTTCACATAAAAATTATTTCCTAAAAAAGTTCAGATTGGAAGAGTTGATGGTGCCTATCCTTTGTATAGGCACTGTAACTAGTTCCATAGCAAAGGCTAACCTGCCTCCAATCATCATCGCAACGCCGTTAGCTCTTCCTCACCCCTCACCCAATTGTTTAAGGGCATGTTTTGAAGTGCCGATGGGGTGTCCAAATCGTTAGATTAGAGGGTAAAAAGCACGATTGCAATTGGACCAATGAAAAGTGATGTTTGGATGCATGATTTGATGCATATGGCAAATTGGGCATACCGTGAGGTATCCTATAAGCACCAAAATGGTGCTTCTTCATTTGATTACGTGTGAGACATTTGAGTTTTTTTTCTTTCTAAATTTAATTTTCTGTCATAAGTTACTCCCTCCATTCTAATTATAAGATTCAGTTGATTTTTAAAGAATTGTGAGAAAACTAATTACATTACTATAAATATATACTATATTTATATATAATAAGATTGCCTCCATTCTTAATTATAAGACTCAGTTAGTTTTTTTAAAAGATTAAGAAAGCCATAAGAGTCAACTATGTCTTATAATTAGGACTAGAGGTAGTATAAATATCACAATATATTTACATATAATAAGATTCCCTCATGTCCTAATCATAAGACCTATATAATTTTTTTGGGGGAGATTAAGGAACCCAAAAAAGTCAACTAGATCTTATAATTAGGACAAGAGATAGTAAAAATATCACATTATATTTACATGTAATAAAACTCATTGGGTTCTAATTATAAGACCCAATTGATTTTTTTGGAGAGATTATGGAAGTCAAAAGAATCAGCTAGGTCTTATAATTAAATTTGGAAGTAGTATAAATATCATAATATATTTACATATAATAAGATCCATCCAGTCTTAATTATAAGATTCAATTTTTTGGGAGAAATTAAGGAAGCCAAAAGAGTGAATTAGGTCTTATAATTAGAACTGGAGGTAGTATAAATATTACAATGTATTTAGATATGTGTGTGTGTATATATGTAATCTATAAAATATGATTCATGCCCTTTTCAGCCATTTTCTATCAAAAGTAACTTTTAGAAAATTTTAAATAAACAAGTTTTATTTTTACATAAGTAACTTATAAATAACTTTTGTCATATTTATTCCAAACATAAATCATATTATTCAATCTTATTTTTATCTAATCTTACTTTTTCAAAAGTCACGATTGCAATCTTTACTCTAAACACACCCAAAGCTGTCACCATTGACTAAGAGGGTGTTTGGAAGATGTTAAGAAAAAAGCTGGTTTGATACAAAATCATAGTTTGGAAAAAAAAAATCAGCCAAACACTCTAATTTTTTTCATAAGCTAATTTGGTCTCAAATCTTGGTTTTATGGTCTGAAAATTTTTAATAATATTATTTTCTACAAGTTTCTATACAGGCCATTAGCCAAAAAGCTCTTGCTTCCTTTCCCTCCATAATAGCTAGCGCACATGCATTCCAGAAACGACCAACCACAACATCAGTGAATAACAAAAATTCAGGAAAAGAGAAAAAGCAGTGGTCACCACAACTGTGTGAGTCGAGGCCATGGCAGCGGCAGCGGTTGGTGAGTCGTCATCGTTTTGTTCATCTTCTATCTTCTCCCATAAAAGCAACAGGCTTCCTGATGACACAGTCTTCTAGGCCATTTTTCCCGATTTCATGCTCAACTCCACTTCTCCCAATGGCCTCTCCTCCTTACAATCCCTCCACCTTCAAATCATTCAATTCCTCTCCCCCTTCACCGCCGATTACATCTGGCAGCACGAGCCCTTCGCTCTCTCCCCCTCTTCAACACCCAAATTGTCTTGTGTCTGCTCCTCCGACCTCCCTCACCTCCACGGCAAGGTTCGTTTCGGCGACAACCTCGAGGATGAGTGGTTCACTGTCTTCCTTCTCTTCCAAATTTCTCTTCACTTTCCTTCTCTCTCCATCAGAGTATGGGACACTGATGGCGAGTTCTTGCTCATTGAGACAGCCTTCCATCTCCCTCGCTGGGTAAACCCAGAAAATAGCATCAATCGTGTCTTCATTCGCCAAGGTGAATTTCATATTGTTCCGCGCAATCGGCTTCCAAGCTCTAGTTTAGCTGATTCGTTGCAATTTTTGGTCAACCGTGGAGTCGAATCGAGGGCGTCAGAGTCAGTTCAGAAGGCGCTTAAGAAAAAGATTTCAGATTACCCAGATAGAGCCAAGAGGAATATACATAGGGTCAGGGTCAGGGTTCCAGTTTCAGTGGCGCAGGTTTTGAAGCAAGAGCCTTGCATGATTTCACTTGCTGTGGAGGGGTTTTATGACAGGGATATTGATACCATGAAGTTTGCAGCTACCATGGAGAAATTCTTGGCTAGAGGGAAAGACGAAGAATTGGTCTGTGTTTTTGTGAGAATGTCTAGGGCAATGTATGCACAATTAGTGCAACAAACATTTCAAGCGCCAAAATGTTATCTAATGCCGAGTAGGAGCAACTTGTCAGAGTACACCGAAGCAGAGTTGGGCATGAAAATAGCTTGTGGGCTTGAGATGATGTATCAGCAGCGCAAGCGTGATGGAGTGGAAGGGAAAGGAAGCACGTGGGAGGCATTTAAACAGGCTTTGGAGAGGAGTGGTTATTTCCAAGGGTTGCTTCCAGGTTCCAAAGAGTATCAGAGTTTAATGCAAAATGCTGAGGAGTATTATAGAAATAGTTTTGTGTACTACAGAGTCAGGTATGTCCTCTTTATTGACATTTACCAGTACCACTGAAATAGCCCAAGTCAGGACCAATAAAATGAAAATATGTCATTGAATCTGAATAAAGCTGTCAATTCCAATGGGGTTTCTATAGTTAGGACTTATGACATAGTTTTAGTATGTGAGGGGAAGCAGGTGCTGTGCTATCATAGATTTTTGAACTTTTGGTGATTCATCTTGGTAATGGTTTGTTTGGCTTGATGTTTGAGATTTTGGGCCATTATAAAATTTGGATTGTCTTTTGAAATTCTCTTCATTTACCTCAAATGTAGTCATTGGAATGATTCAAATTGTTATTATCTTATTTCTTTCCCATTTTACAAATCTATAAAAAAGATTAATCTAAACCATTCGATTGATATTATGATTATAAATTAGAATTGGGATAGATTGGGTATTTTGAATTAAGAGAATCCACATACATGGGTCATAAACTCAAATTTGTGAAAATTTGTTGCAGTGACATGTTGAGTGCTCCTGTGAGACGCATAGATGAAATTCTTTCTTTACCACATTCAGTGGATGATTTTAAGGATCAGGAGGTCCCTCCATCTGATGATGATTCATGGCTCTATAGTAGAGAAGAAGAGTTGAACTCTGCTCTTCTTGAAAGACAAAAGGAGATGGAACTTTATGACCTAAAACATAGGAAGAAAGGGAAGGGGAAGGAGCAGCAAGATGCGGATCAATCGTCTGGTTTTAATGCTAGAGAGTTTGATCCTGGTGATATCACAAAAACCATGCAAGCTTTTGTCCAGAAAATGTCAAGTTATGAAGGCGCTGAAGCTCCTGAAAGCATGTTAGTTAACTCTAAATTTGTTTTACTTATCTGATATGCATTCTGTACACATAGTATTGGCATCTTTTCCAAGCTGTATTTGGGTCATGGCATGATGAGGTTCAGCTATAGATATTGAGTGTGTTCCATAGGCATTATTCCAGCAGGTCTGAGTACAGGGACTAATATTTCAAGGCATATTAGCTTCCATTTTTCTTTTTTACTCCCTGGGTATTTGAAGTTGGAAATACTCATGCCATTCGATATGCAATGTAGAGCACTCATAATTCCACATATCTTACATTTTTTCCTGGTTATTTTATGATATCTACAAATTAAGCTGTGCTTAATTTGATGTTTTGGAATTTTGGATATTTTCAAGAGTACTTGTGGTATGATGATCACTCCTTACTTTTCTATTCTATCCTCTTTTTAAGGAATAAGGAAGTGGACCTTGATGTGGACCAATTTTTTAAGGACATGGAATCAATAATGAAGCACGAAGGGGTTAAAGATGATGACAGTGATGTTGAAGAGGGCTCCTCGTCTGAACTGGACTTTGGTAAGATCTTTGTGTTATTGAAACAAAGTCTCTTCTCTTGCTTTGTTTTTTTCATTTGATGTTTGTCTGATATGATGTCATAATATGAATGTGAATTAGGGATTTAATTAGGGCTTTTAATTGGGCTTATTAGTGAGCGGCACCTTTGTTTTCTATTACTGTTACTGTTTCTGTTTGTTAGCCGTATAGCCATTATGTTCTGTTAGGTTTGTTACTCCCTACCTGCGGTAGAAGGAATACTACCTTTATAAATAAGAAGGAGGTGATTCATTCTAATTCAGACATTTTGACACATCAGTAAATACAGCCTAGCGAATTATTCTGTTCCTCGCATTTCTCTCTCTAATCCTCTGTCTTCTACCTCTGATTCCCTCCCCTCTTCTATTCTAATTCTCAGAAAACCCTAAATAATTACATTCAGATTACTAAAAGCATATCATTGTCACAAGCATTTTCTTGCACAAAAACATGTATTGTACTTTTCATGATTAACTAACTAAAATGGAAGCATGTTAATACAGAGAATCAATGGTAGGGTCAAAGTATGTTCTGACATGACTGCAGCTGATATCTTATTTTTGTATATTTATAATAATTTGTAATTGTTGGCTGCTTTTAGTTCTTCAGAATGTCTATAGTGCAGAGTAGTGACGCAATAGCAATTAGTAGTGATTTCTCATTTTACATTCTAAAATACATTGTGAAATGCTTCCCCCGGACTCTCCTATTTCAATCTCGTAGTACCACTTTAAAGCACATGGTTAAGAAATTTCAGAATCAACTAAACCTTAAACCCTAAGACCTATTGATGATGCATTTGAAGTTTTAAACTACTGCATGAAATAAATGAGCCAGTCAGACCTGGATTATGGGCTGATGACTATTTTTTTTTCAGTTTGAACTTCATTCTAGCTATCTGTTTTATGCAAATATTCGAAACTTGTTTTCTCTTTGGTTTAGGAGGAAGGGCAACTCAAGGAGTCTCAGATTGTTCTATGCCTTCATGGACAAGTGTGAGCAGCAGCCCTAGCAAAAGATTTCATAATACATTTGTTTTATAATTTTTTTTTTCAAATGTTTTTCTCTTGAGGAATGATTCAGATAATACCCCAGGAAAAAAACTACCACCACAAAAGGAAAAAAACTATGGAAATAATTTCTAAAAGAAAATGCCACAATTCATTGTCATTTTTCTCTCTCCATTCAGGCATGATATCAAAACTGCTCTGAAGTGTGAACAAGGGACTTAAAATTGCACTAAAATTACGTGGTTTGAGTGGCATTCAATGTATCTATCTAATCAATTACTGAGAGTTGATATGTTGCAGATAAATAAAAATGAGCATGTAATTGAGATTAAGGCTTGTATCTTAAAAATTGCATGATATATTTATTGGTGGAGCATAGGGGCTTATTATTTCATAAACTGTAAACTTCTTGCTTCTTTTAAGAGCATATCTATTTGTGCCTGTCAAGTTTTCTGTTGCTCAGGTAAGTTACACTTCTAAGATATTTCTAGTTGCCTCTGAATTATGTTATCCGCAAAACAAAATTCGCCATAAAATTAGTATTTCTGTTTTAGCATGCAGATGACCAAGAAGTGTAATGATTAAACACCCCCCCCCCCAAAAAAAAAAAAACAACAAAAAACAAAAGGAAATTGACAAATATATGAACAATCGATGGTGTATTCACTTTCAAGGTTGCTCATGTTTTATGAATAATTGTGTAGATGATTCTGATGAGAGCAATATGGCTGAAGTTGACAATGAAGATGGTGGAGATACACTCATGCAGTCCTATTCTGATGCAATGAGTGAAGAACTGAAGGCAACCACTCTTGGAAGTAGTTTTGTTCGTGCTAATGAACAAATTCCCAAGAAAGATGAGGTAGTTTTCTTGTGTCTGCATGTAGAAAATTTGAAAATATTATTCAATTTCTTATGTCATTAATATTGCTTGACCTCACCAAGCCAATTCAAAGGGTAAACAGTTAAAAATAAGCGGGTTTGCCATAATATGACTCAAATGTGGCTGTTGATTTGGTGTGAGGATAAGCTTTGGATTTTCCATACACTCATTCATGCCTGATGTTTGATGTTTGTTTACCCTTTGATCTGTTAGAATGTTGAATGATGCGGAATGCAGCTGCATGAATGATTTTCTTTGTAATTCACCTGCAGGGAACATCGAATACCATGGAGCATATGGATGAAGATTTTTCTCCTGTTGATGTGGATCTGAATTTGGTAAAAAGCTTTCTGGATTCCTTTTCTTCCCAACAAGGACTTCCTGGTCCTGCATCCAATTTGCTTGGGCTCATGGGGGTGCAGCTTCCTTATGACGACAACAAAGGAAAATGAAATTACTTGAATAATTTAGTTCAAGATTTTGGAGATACTTCAACAGTACAACCTGGATGACGTGTTTCTTTTATCTCAAACTCTTACCATGGAGGTATGTATCTGCTTGATTGAATCTAGAGAAAATCGCGGCTGTAACTCTTTGAGGAAAGAACCGTGACATGGCTGAGTTGCTTTTGGAAAACAAGCATTGCAATCATTTGCTGCAATTTGATCTTACCTACATTATCGAGAAAAGACAAGACAGCCATCTGTTGGAAGTTGATCTGACCTATCACCTCCAGTGCACTACAAAATTGATCTTACATTAAGAAATCGCGGTGCTATTTTATGGTATTTTATAACGAACCCGGGTTAGAACAAGCATATTTATACTTTAGTTCCCAGTTACACTAGTGCCCACGAGAGATTTTAGTGCTGTTGCGGTATACAGCTGGTATGTTTAATTTTCAGTTGATTAATATTTGGTTGGTTGCTATTTAATTCGTATTCTTCTTTCTTTATTGTCATATGCCGGCAATTGATCATTCTTGTGAGATGTACAATTTTGACGTCAGAAATACAGTATAGAAGCTTATTATATATTGAAGTTCTTCTTTTTATTGGAAGTTGTTCATATGTTTCATTGTTTTCTTTTTTAAAATCAGGAAGAAGTTTAATTGCAATTTTAGGTCAGAGGAATCACAAATGGCATGATATTGTGACACCAAATCTGCTTTTTGTTCCAATGGTGATAAACTTCATAGCAATATGGGTCATTATACACTTAATAAGAAAATCATCTATCTTTTAGAAATTGGACATTAAACTAAGTTTAAATATTGAGCTTCCTTAAAATAAAAATAATTTATAAATGTACAGAATAAAAAAGTCCACAAGAACGTTCATGACAGTTTTATAAGTTAAAATTTTATAAAACTTTGCCTGAGTTTTAATTATATACTTATAGTTTATTATTTTAGCATAGAACTTCCTATAATTTTCATAGATAGAAAGAAGCATGAGAAAATTTATAATCAGTTTGAAAAATACTCCTCACATGGTCTTTTTTTCCCAGTTGCGGTGACAGAAACATAAAACCAGGTGATTTCATCAAAGATAAAAAAACAGGTGAGGAATTAAGTCTCTCATGATTAATGATTATTAAATTTGATATTTTAGTCATTTGTTAAATTAATATACAAAAATTTAAAAATTAGAGGAGAAATTTCGATAAACTTAGCTATGGGTATTTATGTCAACGGAAAACCAATCACTTTTTTTTTATAATTTTCTATTGCTCCCTCCTTCTCAAAATATAAGAAACGTTTAATCAAATCTCTTAATTTGAAGTATCAGTTAAGAACGATAAGTTTGTCAAATTTTTTGCTCATTTTTATTAAAACACCATTATTAATGAAGAGATATGGAATAAGAAAGAGAATACCCTTATTAAACTCCATCACTCTCTCTCCTACCCCCTCTCTTCTCTCCTAAGAAATGATAATTTTTATAGTCAACACAAGTATCAATATATTAATATTAAATAAGGGCAAAACTGAAAAATATAATCAATATATTCTTCAAATGTCTCTTATATTTTAGAACGGAGGAGTGGTGATGGTTGTCTTTTATATTTTGAGACGGAGGGAGTATTTATTATCCAAATAAGAGAAAAAAACACATTTTCTCCTATTTTTTCCCTCTTCCCATTTCTCCTCCGACCACACAAATCATAATATTTTTTATTTGTAAAAAAGTTTGCCAATTATTTTCTCGCGTCTAGAGAATGTCTTGAAAATCCAAGAATGAAAAACAGAATCATCAATATATACAATAATAACCTAGGCGCTTGAGAGGAATGACATTGCTTTATTACAATATTGTACAAAATATATGTAATTGTAAGTTGATGCCTACATTCAATCATATATACTCCCTATAAACAAGCTACAATCCATTTTTTTTTTCACTTTTTAGATAGTAATGTTTGAAAGACTATCTAATGGAGCCAACAAAATTTTTTGCATGAGATACAAGGGGGGAAAGAACAAAAATTGAAGAGACCCAAGAAGATATATTTACAAATATTGTCCTTTAATGGCGGCACGGTACTTCCTATGCATTCCAGGGCTAATGCCATGGAAAATTGAATGTCTTGGTTTCTTTGGTTTAACCCCAAAGATAAATGCTCCCAAAGGAATCCGAGAACGATTACCACCATCACTACTATTATTATCTGAATATCTCATCTCCCTGCTTCGTTGTTTCTTTGAATTTGAGAAGCCATAATGTTCACCCAACTTCGCAAGAACCTTGTCAACTTCAGATTGCAAAGCTATTACATGATCTAGGCCTGCTTGGAGTTCATCAGCAACCTTGTTGTTCTCTTGTTTCATGTTCAAAACCTCGCCTTGGAACTTGGCAGCTTGATAGCTGGTAAACTTGAAATCGTAGTCTTCTGCACTGGCTTTTAAGGCCTGTGTTATCTCTTCTTGGATTTCACACAAGGATGAAGATCTGTGTTGAAGTTCTTCCTTTAGAGATGCACCCTTCTCCAACCAAACTGATAACTCAGTTTGGATCTCCACAAGATGCTTGAAAATTGGCCGTGCCTCTGATTTCATTGAATGTCTGATGCTCTCTGATTTTCCATGTTCCTCGAGTTTCGATATATCAGATTGCAAATCTTTTATAGTGGTTTGGAATCTCTGAATCTCAGTGAAAGTAGTACTGAACTTCAACCAGAAGCCTAAGTTCTCCTCTAGAATTTCATCAATGCTCCTACGGAACTTCTCTTCTATAGCTGAAGTAGAGTCAGGTTGATGGTCTTTCGATAACATTTCATCATCATCATCTTCTTCTTCTTTCTTTACATGTTCATTTCCTTCAAAACTTCTCTCCATGAGGCCTAGCTTCTGACGTAAAAGTTTAATCTCTTCATCTTTCAGGGCATTGGAAGACTTAAGTTCTTTCAGCTTCAAGGATGTATCAAAGAGTATTTCTTCATTTTTCTTCTCTAACTCACTTAGAGTCTTCTTCACATCTTTGTAATTCCTGAGAATATTAGTATATTCTGACAATAGAAGTTTCTCCTTGTCCTTTATTCCAACCATGAACAATTGCCGCCAATTAGGCTCATCTTCTGCTGTTGTTGCCTGCTCCTGAGAATGAACTTCTTGGGAATTCTCATTCTCTGATGAAGACTGGGTAGCATTATTTTCCTTTTGGTCTCTGGAACTCTCAGAAGAACTATTTACCTCCTCACTTTCCTTGCGTTGGTTGAGATCCTGATCCCCTGTAGTGATACGTGAAGCAGATCTTGCTAGCGAATCATTGTTGCCAGTATTTGGAGTCTCCTCTTGTTCTTTGAGTTTCACAGGTGCTAATGAAATCAAATTTGTTACACGTGATTTAAATTTAAATACATTAAATCGAGATTGGCCTCCTGTTGATGACGCCTCTTCCTTTTCTGATGATTCTGTGGCCTTAACCTTATTATCTGACTTTGCTTCATTTTCAAGTGAACCTGTGACCTTTATTTCATTATCTTTCTTCACAACATTATCCATCATCAAACCAGTGACACTAGTTTCTCCACCTTTCCCCAAGCCAGTGCCATTAATTTCATTATCTTTTTGCACATTATTATCTGCAAACTCAGCGGCATCATCTAATGGTTCGCTTTCTCTCTTTGATAAATTTGGGATCTTATCCCTCTCATCTGGATTCACAACTGGGACCTCCTTAGAAATATGATCAAGATCGCAAAGCGCTTCAGTAAAATGGGTTTGGAGATCTATATTATGGGTTTCAACCATTTCATTGAGATCCTGGATACCCTGCATCCTTTCATCCATTTCTCTCAGCTTGGTTGTCAAATCATTGTTCTCATCAATAAGGTCGGCTTTATCTTCTTCTAGAGTCACAATCTGGGATTGAAGTTCATCGGTTTCTGCTCTTAATCTTGTTACCAGAGCATCCTGTGAGGAAATTGAGGTTTCTAAGCTAATCACTTTGTTCACAAGCTCATCAATCTGCTCAGCCATTTCTGACACACTGATAGATACAGAAGAGCCATCTGCAAGTTTTTCTTTGATTTGGTTCTGTAATAACTTCAACTCTTGTTTCTGTTGATCCATTTTCTCTACTTCTTTGTCCAAGTCCTTTGCCACTTGTTTAACATTTTTCCTTGCCCTTGGCTCTGGCCTACTGACCTGATCATAATGTAACTTCAGCACAAGAGACTCCCACTTCTCCCTTATTGCCTTTACTCTTTTGTTTTCAATTTTTGTTTCATCAAATGACCTCTCTTGTTTCACGCGCAAACGATCCAATGTCTCTTGGCAAGTTTTAAGAGCAGCTTGTGTCATCAAACGACGGGCTACATCATCTTCAATAACCATACCTTCACCAAATTCATCATACAAAAGGGAAACTCTATCCTGCAATCCCTTGATCTCCTCCTCAGTGTCCCAGTACTTTTGAACAGCATTATCATAAGTGCTCTTCACAAACTCTTTCACAGTTTGTAGTGCTAGAATCTGTTTCTGGTGCTTGTCAATTTCTTCAAGTGCCTCCTTTTTGCTCAAACCAGATTTGATGGGTTCTTTAGGAGGAGCTCTAGTGACTACCCTCTTGGTACAATACTTCTGTGTGGCTGAAGTTATGACTGCTTTTAAATCTTTCCGTGGAGGTTTTGGAACCTCTGGGGCGGTAATACTAGGTTTGAACCCTTCCGGTGCTCTTCTGGCAACCTTGGGTGAACCATCCTCATCATCTTCATCCATAAATGGCACTTGCTCTGGACAGATAGAAGCAATGGTGTTGTTGGCATTTTGTAACTCTTTTGATAAGTGATCATATCGCTCAGCTAAAGCTCGGTAAGCCCGGAATGATTCTTCCACAAAATTAATTAGCTCAGGCCTCCCTTTATAATACATATTAGCTCTCTTTGCAAATGAATCTCCATCTTCAACCTCCAAGAGTTTCATAACAGCTTCCACTTTCTCCTGAAAATCTGCAGTTTTGGGTAGAAACGCTCAGTTTTCTTAGGACCATATAAGATATTAACAAATTAAGCCAGTTAAAATAGATTATGTTGAATTGTTAAGCATAAATTGGCATTTCAATCCTGAGTTTCCAACTATAATTAAAACAATATGCAAATTCTGATCGATACTCTGGGTGAATGGATGCCCATCATTCTACCAGGTTTGATCCTTCTAACATAATAGGTGATGATTTATTAACCACAAGGTCTGACCATAGAATTTGACCACATGCAAGCAAAGTTCCGATCTCATAATTCACAATCACTCACACCATTCTATTGCATATAAACAAAATTTATGATTCTAAGGTTTAAGAAAAGTGAATAACCAGGCATCCAAATGTTGTTCATTGTCCAAAACATAGCAAGTTAAGCTAAGCAGCATCCATATTCACATGAATACAAGACATGAAATGATATGTATAAAACATAAAGCCAATCGCATTTCTCTCTCTTCAAGCCAAAGAAAAATCCATTTTTGTTGAGTTTGCACAAGAAAACATGATACTGATAAATATAAATCAGATAAAACTCCTCATTGGCCAGAAAAATAAAGAGATAGAGAGGGAGGGGGAGGGAGGGAGATATGACCTTGAAGGTGTTGTTCCATCCATTTTGATTGCTTTGTTCTGATGTGGCTTGCCCACCACCATGAATATGCATTACTAGCCGCTCTCTGCAACATAATGATCTCTTTTTCTTCTTGATCTCCTTTAATGTGGTTATTGGTGACGACGGGACGTTGTCGAGACCAAGGAGAACAAAAACATGCAAACCTAGATTCTCTGGTTAGGTCTCTCTCTCACATTCTGAGTAAGGAAGGGAGAAAAGGAGGTGGGTTTCATGAGAGGAGTAATATATCAGAGTAATGAGAAACCAAAATTAAAAAGAATTGAATGGGAAAAGAGAGAGGAAAATCAAAATCTGAAATAGCTAATAATGGGGTGACCGGTGACGGAGGGGAGCAAACCTCGGCCCAAATTTATGGGCAAAGGCAGAGCCTTCCCTTTCTAATTTTCCATCACCGGCCACCATCTCTCTCTTTACCATTACAACTGGTTTTCCTCTGCCTCCATTATTTCTCACTCCAATCCTATAATCATTCAATTAATTTTGAAATTCAATTAACATGTTATAAGATATTATTCTTTTTTTTTTGGCCTGTGTTATAAGATATTATTCAAATATTACGTAGTAGAGGCGTAAAATATTAATTAATTCCCTAAATTACAAAAATTACTTCTCATTCTTACTTCTTACCATCTTTGTTCCCTATTATATCATAATCTTGTATTATGAAAGCTTCGCCATAGGTCTAATCTTACTTTTTTTAAAAATTTCAAATGACAAGATTAGATCTTAAAGATTACAACAGATTTGCTAACAACTTCTAAATTATATAAAAAGACTTCTTAAATGTTAGCTCATAGCAGTCAACATTTGCAACAAACAAAAAGTTGGTGGGCTTTGGACAATAGATAGCTCAATGTTCGCTCCTTGAGCCATTTTGGCCAAATAATTGACACATTTAAGTGCTTCCCTGTGGGCATGAACAATCTCAACCTCCCAGTTTGAGTACAATAAACCTCTAACCTCAGTCAACTTTTCCCTCAAAGGGTGGTATATCCCTAAATCCATTAGTAACAACTGAATTGCTTCAATGGAATCGGAAAATACCTTCAATTTCCAAAAACCTAGTGATTTGCAAACTCGTAAACCAGCCAGAATAGCTTTTATTTCAGCTATAGTAGAGTGTAGACAATGACCCAATTTTTGTTGAAAACCGCACACCCACTTGCCTTCACTGTCTCTAATAATCCCAC